>JAFEMH010004961.1:0-184021 GCA_022495995.1 Adenophora triphylla var. japonica | reverse complement strand
CGTGATTGGCCCGAAAAGCCGCACCTAGCACTCGGGGGCTGGGCAGTAACGTTCGTCGAATGTGCCCACAGAGAAACTCCTTGCCCTAACTTACTGGATGGGAAGTTAGCAGTTACCACAGCTGAGCTGGAAATCCCGTCATTAAGTGGTCCTCCCCGGAAAACATGTTGTCAATGGAAGCGGAATGGTTGCGCAGCCGGCATGATGAGCGAGTTAGCCCTGCGGCTGACGAGAGAAGGCTAAAAAGCCATGGAACACACCCGAGCCTACCAAAGGCGAATGGCCAGAAAGGCGCTTGATAAAAAGGTCGAAGGCCGCAGACATCAAAGAGGGCGACTTAGCGTCGAAAGTAAAGCCCCTACCGTAGACAAACCCCGGGAAAATGGGAACCCGTCTCGGATCGATCCTTATGTGGTGCGTAAAATACCGCTGTGAGGAGCAATGAAGCTTGCGCATTGGATGGCAATCCCTTTCGTCCACCCACCAATGGTGATAAACTCCGAAGATACTAGCTGCCTCGATAAAAAAAAAAAAAAAAAAAAAAAAAAAAAAAAAAAAAAAGAAAAAAAAAAGTGCAAAAGAGTAATGCCCACTTAGGTCAAGACTCCCAAAAGCAAGGGCAAACAGGCAAAAGACAAAGGGCCGCACATAAAAAAAAAAATATAAAAAAAAAAAAAGAAAAAAAGTGCAAAAAGAGTAATGCCTGTACCTAGGCCGAAGACCCCAAAAGTAGGGCGGTCCAGGCAAAAGACAGATTGGTGGCCGCACATAAAAAACTATTAGTTCACTGTAATGAACTACGTAGACCTGAGCCCCTTAGCCTTTCTTGTAAAAGGGGAACGTAGGCAGCCATATATGGTTCGGTCTAAGCAATAAAAGGGACAATCAAGCTTCCATGAAGTGCGTCCTAAATAGTAAAGGGCATTTCAGCCATAAAGCGGGTCCCAATCAATAAAGACATTTGAATTTCCATGAAATGTGTCTTTGATTAATTTCTAAGATAATATGTCTTGTTCATTACAAGTTAAAAACTTCTTGATGAGTTCAAGCACCTGCCTACCTCTTAACTCGCTAACCTCGCTAAAAAGATCTAAAATACAATAAAATGCCTAAATAAACTAATGTGTTTGCAAATGGCACAAGAGGATCTCGAGAAAAGACTCACTTACCTGTCATTCGCCGAGTCTTCTTCAGCCTTTCTTCCCTTTTCCTCGCCTCGTCGAGTCTTCTTCCTTTTCTTCTCAATAATGTCTGTATCCCTCATCCCGACCTCCGGTATCCTCACCGGAGCCTCTACCAACCCCGTGTCAATGAGCGCTCTCTCTATCCGAGCACGAGTCCGCACCTCCTCCCTCCGAGCTCGCCAAAGGAGCGACTCCTGACAATCTCTTGTACCGAGCCTCCATATCTCTCGACCAAGTCACCCGATTGGTTATGGCAACCGCCTTAGCCTCGCCTCCCTCAAAGTCCTACTCGAGTCGCAGCCGCCTCCCAATAAAGCTTCGACGTCTATCCTCCAAGATAGCCTCGAGTCGCTCCCATCTCCCTCTCGTACTGCCCAAGTAGACAAAGTGGTCAAAATGGTGCTCTTCCCGCTTCCCGAAGATAGCCCCGCGGGAAAGCAAGATGCTGTCCAAGCCTCGAGAAGAAAGAGAAGCCGGGCCGGATCTCTCATGTCCAATGACACCACCTCCATGGTCCGATGTCCTCCCAATCACTCAATGGCTCCCGTAAAGCCCCAAACCGCCCGGGATACCAAGCTGCATGTAGAAGGACGACCAGCTAATCCCGGAACCCTCACAAAGATAAGACTCCCGAAATATCCTCCCCGTCCGCAACCTCCAACGTGGTATCCACTCAACGGATGTCCGAAGTGGATAGCCTAGCCATCATCGCCTCCCGCCTACCCCCGTTCCTCGCCGCTTTCTAGGTGCACCTCTCCGAGAAATCACCCAAGGGCACCGAGCCGGCAAAGCCCTGTGCAAAGCTCCCGAGCCTCTCCCCGCAGCCTACGTAGTCAACATAGCCGGACTCCCTGGACCACATGAAACGGTCTCCCCGAGCCATCCTATCAATCCCATGAAATGTCTCTCCCAAAACCAATGGACAATATCCTCATTCTACTCGCAGCTTCCTCCACTATGTCCAAGAGACCACTTCATGACAGATCCCCACTGGACTCAAAGAACAACAAAATAGAATACGAGAGAATGAAAGCATCCATAGCCACCGTGGTCGCAGCCCATATTCGGAGACCCAAACCTCGCCCGGGATATCGAAAGGTCAATCCTATCCGGGCTACCATCATCCTCTCGCCTTCTCCCAAAGGAATTCGCAAAAGATGCAAGCTTTACCGTCACCGGCACGTCTCCGATCATCGGAATAGATATAGCCTCGCCCCTCGGGACTCCCAATCAAGGCTCAAGTCTTCGTGCGTTGGGACGATTTCGTTGTAAGAAAAGCAAGAAACATGTCTCCTGACGCCCCGTAACCTTGCCGCGCTCTCAAAAGGTCCCAATCGGGCGGGAGATCCTCAAATGCCATAAAGACTTGATCTTGAAGGAAGAATCAAGCAGCCCTTGTGATTTTGGAAGTTATATCTCGCCCAAGATTGAAGACCGGATAGAAAATGGTCTCGCTCTCCCCTTTGCAATCTAACGAGCTTCTCCATCGCAAAGTGATCAAAGATGGTGCTTTTAGGTCCAAAATATGCTCGGGAACAATTGGGACAAGTCTAGAGTGAAAATGAAATGAAATGGCCAAGCCTTGCTTTTATTCGTAAAATAACCAAAATTTCGTACATAACCGTTAGCCGCACGGCTACATTTGCCCTCAAGGCCATGCCGCACGGCTACATTAGTCTCGCAGAAATTCTCAAAGAACCAAAGTTGCTGCCAAGGGAGTTTTCACCCCACTTTTTCAACCAAAACTCCGCATAAAACATATCCGTAAACCATTCAAGCATTCATGCACCATTATAAATCATTCGCCTGGCCACCCCCAATTCCAAGCAAAAAGTCGCCCCCAAGGCTCAGATAATATGCAAATTGAAAAAGCATAAATTAGAAAAGTAAATAAAACATAAATACAATGTTTTCGCCCCATCGGCGCCCAAATAAAACAAAAAATAAGCAAAGTGTGCATCAAATTGTAAATTGTTTGTTTTTGTTCCAAATCTATTCTAGAGACCTCTTAGGCCTCCGATTCTTCTTCCTCTTCATCGCCGCCGCCTCATAGATGCTAGCCTCCTCATCGTGTCCTCCCGATCGCTCACATCGATAGATGGACATTATCGTGCCCGTACTCACCGCCGCCTGCATCGTCGGGCTGGGTCCCCGCCCCGAGGCATAGCACCGGGAAGAGTACTCCGAGGCCGATGAGGTAGACGCTGGCTCCCCCGACGTGCCGTCTCTTGCGCCTGTGCTCCCGCGCATCCGCCGCCGCTCTTGGCGCAGCCGCCTTCCTCGTAAGAGACCGGCACATGTCCTTCCAAATTTCTATTTCCCGCATTTAACCAAATTCCTATCGTAAGTGCGAGCCGGAACTCCGAGAAAAAGAAGAGAAAAATCTCGTAAAATCTCGTAAAATTGCAAAAGCGTAAAATCAAAGCTAAAAAGGGAATAAGACCCTAAGAGTACACTTACAAAGGCTATCAAAGTGCGGCAAGGTGTACCGGGGCTCCCTAGCACGGGGACAGTATCCTCATCCTCCTGCACTCCATGGACCACGTAGACGATGTGCAGAGGGATCGGCGGGTCAAGAGGCTCATCCTCCCCATATCCCCGAGTGACCGCCAGCCTTCACTAGCTTCGTGGCGTCCTCGTGCGCCGCTCCACAAACACAACAGTAGGGGGTGTCCATGTCAGTACTCCTCCGCAGCCCACGCCGCTTCGGTACCTCTCAACCTCATCCTCCGGCGCCCTCGGGCCGCAAGATCCGTGCCGGAGGGTCAAGGAGTAATGGCATCTAGTGGGAACATGACCATGCCGTCTCGAGAAGCGGTCCCCCAAGTAAATGACATCACATGTCGCCCCGTGAGCCACCTCCTCTCGCCTCGTCACCTCTATAGCATCTCCCAAAGAAGATCTCCTGATACCGCCCTGTGGGTAGAAGTCCACTCCATCGTGCCCATCCCCGTTGATGACCGGCCTCACCATTTTGTAATCGAAGGTAATCCGGGTCTTCCCCGTGAATTTATCTCTCGCATCTCCTCCAAATAACCATAGCAGGGAAGATGGTGACATCACTCGCTGGGTTCCAAGGGAAGAACCCGATCACCTCGCAAAACCAGCCCGCATGTTCAAAATCAAAAGGTCATTCTCTCTCTTATAAAAGTCTCAAGACAGAAAAGAGAAAAGAAAAAAAAGGAGACTACCTCAAGGGCAAAAGAAAAGTACCCATCGAAGCAGCCTTTGTTCCGATCGTACATGTCCAACGAGAAGTACAACTCCGCCAATCCGCCTCTCCCCAAGAGACCGTCCCAATCCCATCAACATCCTCCGAGAGTCGAGGAGGCAAGTCATAGCTATCGTCCCAGAATTGGCAAAGATGGTGACCGATAGCATCAACCATATGAATGCTTCTAGCTACCATTGGCAAGGGCCACATCATTAGCAAGAAATTCGCATGCTAGTCTCGAATCGCCACCTCGACATTCCGTGTCTCCATCCCCACCCCTCGGGAATCAGCCTCAAACCCTACCAAAGCTTCGGAACTCCTCCGCCGTGATGTGGTCCTCCAAGTCACGGCCTCCCTAAGTGAACCGTAAGCCCGTAATAGAAGAAAACCGGCAGTGAGTCACCGCGCCCTCTCTCACTGGGTGAAAGCTATGAGTACCGTCCCACTGTAACTCAGATAGTGGCCCGGACTCAAGCCCTTGCTCTTAGAGGTAATGTGGACACCCCTACCAATGGCCTCTACAAATGCATCCAAGCCAGAGCCCTCACCACCAAGCCAGTTGGGATTTGCCCCATCCTTCTCAAAATCCGGCATCCTCTCGCCAAAGCTTCGACCGCTATCTCCGACGGTCCTCTAGACTTGTTCTCCCGTAGACAAGCACATCAAAAGAAGCGTCGCCCTTCATATCATTTCAAAAGCATGCATATATTCAAAAGTGCACATATTTTCAAAAGAAAAGCATTCATAAAAGTTTTTCTAGCATGACTTTTGCATCAAAAACGTGTCTTTCATCACTTGAAATGCGTCATTGCTTTCCTAAAGCACAAAATCACAATTTTTCCCACACAAGCATTATTTTTCAAAAATGGCATGCATGAATCATTTTCATCTTCCAAAATCATGTTTTCTCATTGAAAATCAGAATTTTGACCTAGTTCTAGCACAAGGCAAGAACTCCGTCTCATATTTTGAAAAAAAATTCTTACTTCATTTTGCGAGAAAAAAGTGAGTCATTCTCATAATTTTCATCAAACAAGTTGCACATGCATATTCTTAGCCTCATAGGTTGTTCATGCATCTCAAAATCATTCAAAAAATCATTCAAAAATCCTAAAATTCGGGTCAAGCCCTAAATCATTCAAAAATTCAAGCAAAATCATCGGATTTGAGCAAAATGAGAATGCTTACCCCAACCGATCGCGGGTTCGTTGATTTATGCTCCCTTCTCCTGATAAAGCTCCGATGGAGGCGTAAGGAAGTCATACTTCCTCTCCGTCCTCACGAGCTCCTTCCTCCTCCTTCTCGCGCCGCCGAGATGTTTCTCCTCGCTGCTTGCCTTGCATGGGATTGCCCTCCCGATCCATTTCAAATCAAAGTGGAAGCAAGAGGGTTGAAGAAATTTCGAAATTCTCTCTCTCTCTCTCTCTCTGGCTGAAGTGGGCGGCAACAAGTGCCCAATGCCCGTTCAAAACTCCGATTTTAAATAACTGAAAACAAAGCTTCTAGCCGTACGGCTTTTTTCTCCATCTCATGCCGGCGGCTTCATTCGCTCCGAGCATAAATTACAATCCCGCCCGGACCTTCCACTGGGCATGCAATTTCCGTTATCTTTAACCAAGATAACATCTTTTTCGTAAAATATCCCTTATCTCTTTAGCAATCAAGCTTTATTCCCGCCGCTCCGTTAATTCCGTTATAACGGGATAACACTAGGTGACAACCTCCGAATCGTCGAACTCTGGGACCCTACCTCGGGGATGACGAATGCTCAGGCACGCCCAGGTTGTCTCTATCTCGCGATTAGGCGATGTATGCCTGTTATTCCACGGACCAGTGCTACTCTATCCGCGAATAGTGATGTATGCCCAAGTCATTCCAACTTGTGCTACCTCTATCCTAGAATAGTGACGTATGCCCAAGTCATTCCAACTTGTGCTACCTCTATCCGCGAATAGCGACGTATGCCCAAGTCATTCCAACTTGTGCTACCACTATCCGCGAATAGTGGTGTATGCCCAAATCATTTCAACTTGTGCTACCTCTATCCGCGAATAGTGACGTACGCTCAAGTTTCCCAACTTAAGTTACCTCTATCTCCGTCATAAAGAGATAACGCCATAAGCTCTAGCTTCAATCAGGTGACAGCCTCCGAATTGTCAAAATCTCAAGGATCCTAGACATCGTTCCTAACTATCTAGTGATGCTTCGAACTACGATCAAGGCTTGATTCCTCCGGATACGTAGGTAGCCTTTTATAAAAGGTCCAGCCATTCGACCACTTTGGTCACCCCTGTTTCTTTGTCACTCCTCGCTGATAAAGCGCCCCTCATAGAAGTTCAAATATCCGACCACCTCGGGTCACTTCCTAGCATATCCCCAAAGAGGATCAATTGCTTGACCTCCTAGGTCATTTTCTCTTCTTTTTCCCCAAAGAAGAGACCCGCTTTCTTCTTCCTCCCCAAATGGATCCTATTCCCGAACTACGGCCCGGCTTCGATTCCTCCGGATACGTAGGTAGCCTTCCAAAAGGTTCACCCACTCGACCGCCTCGTCTCCCATCCGTCTCGCATTCGCCAGATCGGATCCTTTTCTATCGACAACCCCACTCGCCTTGCAAGTGACGTTGCCGAGGGGCTTCGTAAGTACCCAAATCCGGCTCATGCCTTCCTGCTAATTTTCCCGACATCTCGGTAAGTTTTCCTGTAATTCCCCCTGACCTTCCTAGTGTTCCGGAAATGTCCTGGAGCACCCCAAATTAAAATTAAGGGCTGAAGGGAGCCTTCCTAATTAAGAAACACGTTTTTCTTAATTAGGAGAAGGTTCTAGAATAATGCCACCTTGCATGGTTCTAGAATGCCGAGTCACAATGGATAAGACCGCACGGCCTCATTTGCAAAGGGCCTCGCAGCCGCACGGCCATTAGCCTTATCCAGATCGCCTATAAATAGAGCCCTCCTCTACCCATTTTAATCATCAACAAGAAGCATAATACTCTCATAATACGAAGAAGATCCCCCAAGGAGCTGCTGGAAGTCCAAGAAGGCGAAGAAGAAGCTCAAGAAGCCATCTCCCTCCTCCTTGAAGACCCAAGAAGAACCTCTCCTCCTAGCTCCGTCCGAAGAAGCGAAGGAAACGATTGGTAACCTCGCACGCCCTAACCTTGCATTTTAATTGATATACTTGCTCATTGCATTCATATATCTTGCTTGGGACTTGGCATTTATTCATAAAGATCATATCTTTATCACTCCCTTTCCCCTTTGCATGCATTAAGACCTCATTTGTCATAAAAATGTAGTCTTTTTCATAAAGGTGCATCCTTTGCACCTAAAATCCCTATTTTCCAATAAAAATGTCATCTTTATGCATCATTTGCATATAAAGATCAAATCTTTTCCAATAAAAACGCATCCTTTGCATCAAAACCCCCTTTTTCAATGCATCATTTGCATAAAAAATCAAATCTTTATGCATCATTTGCATAAAGATCATTTCTTTAAATCAAAAAGCATCATTTGCAACCTAAAAATGTCATCTTTTCATTAAAGAGTCATTTTTTTTATCATGCATTTCCCCTTTCCCCAACCTTGGAACGGACCGGTGTAAAAGTTCTCATCTTTGCATCGTTCCTTCCATTAAAGGTTCATGATTTCTTTAGGAAAAAGGACAACCTTGAACCCTATATCTCCGATTATCGCTTAAGAATGAGTATGAAGCCTCTATACGAGCTCGACCGTCTCAAAGCGTAGGATTGATGGGCTAAGGACATTCCTTCCTAAAGAACCTCATCTTTGACCCAAAAGAGAGTCATTCTCTCGATCACGCAAGTCCCGAGGGTCCCGAGGTTTAAAATGCGATGATCATAAGTCATAAGATGAGGACGGGATCATAATCCCAAATACATAAATTCCAAGGAATCCCGAGCGACAACCAACAAATGGTTTGTACGTCCGGAAGACAACTTGGGACATTCCCCCCCTTATTTTCAAACACATGCACACAAAGAAAGCACGCAAGCAAACACGATTAATGAAATCTAGGGAGACTTGCTCCTAAGAAGGCACTTTGGGTGAACGCCAAACGTTCTTCCCAAGGGGTAACTTAACCTCCGAACCCATAAAACCTTTTTTTCAAAGTTTTGAGGTAATCAAAATGGCGTGGCGACTCCGTTTTTCAAATAACTCGGATGTCTTCAAACTCGCGTGAATTCCAATAAACAAAAATTTTGGGCACACATTCACACCCGCGCGAGATATACTAATCTCGCGCGAGATTAGTGCACGGCTTTAAAATCAAAAAATCCCTATGCTTGGCGGCGGCGGACTGTTCAAAATCAAAAAAAAAAAGGGGGTATTAGGTCATCTGCACCAAAAATTGACCTTTCAAAAAAATAAATAATATAATAATAATACCCTTGGTTGTTTACATTGCTCCAAAGCCTGACTGACAGCATTTTTTTAAAAAAAAAAAAAAAAAAAAAAAAAAATCCTTGGTCGTTGACCTTTCCTACTAAAGTTGACCATTCAAAAAGAAAAAAAAAAACAAAACAGTTCCGAAATTTTCAAAAAAAAAAATTCAGAAAAATTAAAATAAATGTTATTATTTTGCTTGTGCTAACTTTATTTTGCAGGGTAGAATAATTAATTTATACTCGAACTATAAAACTGCGTGTGATTGGATTTTTAAATTAAAGTCCGGTCCAATGGAGGATTCGGGAGTTGTAATTTACTTATTTATTTCTCTCTCTCTCCTTTATGTGGAACTACGACGGCCTGAGTCTTCCTAAATTGGGAGAAACGTAGGCAACCACTTGGTGCGGCCATTGCTTGTTTTCTTTTGTTTTCAAAAATAAAACTTTCTATTTTACTCTATCACCTAGATTCGACTCTCACACACGCGCACTCATATTATAACTGTCATTGCACTACATACCCTCTATAAACCCGGGACCCACACTAAGGACGGATGACGGTAACCACCTAGTCGCCGGTCTCTCCGAAGTTGGATCATCCCACTCCGCGTATTCAATCCACCTAGATTGTCACACGCGGGGAGCCTAGCCTTCCAGCCCTGCATCGCCACATATCATGTAGATTGACTTTTTAAGACACTCCTTGACCGGTCGATTTGATCTTGGAGTCCTTGTAATCCCTTGTCAAGATCGTTTTGTGCAATAATCCACGGAAAAGAACTCAATAAATTGTCGCCGAATTGTCCCTTCGGAAACGTCCCTACGGTTGTCCCTTCGGATGTGCCCCTAAAAAGAGAAAATTTTCTCATCAAAATTATTGCACAAAACTTGATGTTACTTTGGATTACTCCGACCCCTAGGTCCCTAGGTTTGGTTCTTGAACTTTAGAAACCCCCAAAACGGATTTTCCGTCCGACCAAAATTAGGATTAAAATCAGAAAATTGTGACTTTCCGTGGTGAAGTCTCGCGCGAGACAACTTGTCTCGTACGAGATAAGTGTTCGGTCTTTTCGTGTTTTGGCCAAAACATTCAAACCTTCAAGCCTTCATTCACCCTATTCAGCCGACTTGTTGGGACTCGATCATGGTTTAACACGGTTGCTACACGTCTAGGTTCTTCGCCAAAGCTCGACACGATGTCTGCTTCTCCTTCTACCACCGAGGCCGATTTCAATGATGCTAAGGTCCAACTCATCGAAGCCATGACTAGGTTGGATTAACAAAGTAAGCAAATTGATGAGCAAAACGCCCAAATGGCCGCCCTCATGAAAGAACTCAACGATTTGAAAGTCAAGAAAGGAAGAAAGCAAAGCGTAAAGTGGAATCCTCCTCCGATGAAGAGGAATCCTACACCAAAGTGAATAAGAAAACCAAGAAGTCAAGCAAGAAAAAGGAAGAATTCGATTCATCCTCTTCCTCATCATCCTCCGATGACGAAGGACATACCTCCAAGGGCACTAAAACCAAGAAAGAAGGCAGTGGTGAAACTACTAAACTTGGTGACCATGTTACTAAGAACTACCTCGAGAAGAAGCTTGCGACTCTTGACACTTCCAAGGGGTCATTCGTTCCATTTGATCCCGATGCCCTTCAACAATCCATCACCAAGATTCCTCGCAAGTACAAAACACCCGATATTGCCAAGTTCAATGGTACTACCTGTCCTCGAGCTCATGTTGAGACCTACACTTGGGCCATGCTTTCAATGGGCGTTGATAACACAATCTTGGCCCAATGCTTTCCTCAAACTTTAGAAGGTGCTGCAAGGGATTGGTACATGTCTCTTCCTACGACTACAAGGCTTGATTGGTCGTCTGCATGTTTAGTCTTCCAAAGGCAGTTTGAAGACAACTCCACTTACCGCCCTACTAGGAGGGATCTTGAACAAACCAAACAACATGCCAATGAGTCCTTTGCTGAATTTGCTAGAAGATGGAGACTCAAACTCACTGAAATCGTCGAAAGGCCTACTCTCAAAGAGCAAATCCACATCTTCCTCCAATGCCTCCGTGATGAATTTCAAGAGAAGATCGCCGGTAACTACTTTCCTAGTTTCAATGAACTCCTCGAGTCCGGAATTAGGGTTGACGACCTCCTAAAAAGCAAAAAGAAGGAAAGTACTTTCCGCTACAACAAGCCCACCACAAGTAAGGATGCTTCAGTCAACGCTATTGCACTCAGCCGCCCCAACATCGGAAAGTATTCTGTTGTCCCTCCTCCCGAAAAGAAAAAGAGGCACTACGACAAAATTGAAGGAATCACTCAAGAAGAACTCTTCGATGTGCTTGTCCAGAATGAAAAAATCAAACTAAGGGAAGGTGGTCCTCCGAAGGATATGGGTCCGAATCATGCTCATCACTTATTCTGCAAGTACCACAACTTCACCGGCCATGACACCAACTCATGCCACCACTTGAAGGACATCATACAAGACCTCTTTGATAATGGAGATCTAGAACGTCCCAACGTCATCAACAATCCTCTCCCTCGCAATCCATGAAGAAGATGAAGCTCCAAGAAGAAATCTACACTTACCACTTTGGGGCTACCACTATCCTCTCCCTTTCTCCTTTGATAGAAGTAGATTAGGTTTTAAATTTCCAAGTATGAACTCGAAGAGTCGTTCTGTCTTTCTAGTACTCCTCACCTCCTCTAGTTTGTGTCTTCTAAACTATCGAGTCTGTTCTTAAATTTCTCAATAAATTAAAGTAATTTCTTTCCTAAACACTTTCCCTAAAGTTGTTCTACCTCATGAATATCATTCAACTCATGCAAAATAATGGACCTTCCATTCCCTAAATCATCGCAAAAATAGAAACTTCTAAGTGACTTTAAAAAGCAAGTTATCATTAGGAGGCTTAAGGGTTAAACATTACCCCTACTGAAAGTCAAAAGATCAACAAGCGAAGAAAGCCAAAGGCGCTGCTGTCAACATTCATCCCAAGAAGAGTGGGGCTACTCAACTCAAGGCTTTGAGAGTACAAAAAAAAAAAAAAAAAAAAAAAACTCACTAGGACGAAACTCCTCAATTCGTCCTAGGCAAAAATAGAGCATCGAAAAAAAAAAAAAACTCTCAAGCCTTCATCGCCCCACAATAAGGATGGAATTTCAACAAAGGCAAGAAGGACTCTCCCACAAAGAAGAGGAGTCAAGTGATACCAACAAAAGAAAAGAGGATTCCTCAAAATCCTCCTACATCAAGTGAAGAAGACTTTCAGTATCAAGAAAAATGTTTACCCTTAAGTCATACTAATGATTGGCTTTCTCCTCAATCTTGTTTAGAAATTTCTAGATGAAGCAAGGTCCATTAAAAGTAGAACAACTTTTCTAGACCTTTGAGCCATGTAGCGTTCTTTGTTGAGTCTAGGGCTTCCCGTTAGCCACTCTCATACACACTCTTGAAATTCAAGCATCAAAACCGGGGCTTCCTAACCTTTCCTCCCCAAATAATCTCTATTTCAACTCTTCAAAATAATTGAATCTGCATTAGGGGCTTTCCTCTTTGCTCCTCACTCTCATCATTAGAGAATACACTTCTCCAAAAAGTCAATGCTTGGATCACCTTCCAATGAATAGAGTCCGTCTTTCCTAAACTAACTTGAGATCTCATTTCTCTCCTCAATAAGATTTTCTCTCTCCCGAAGTTCTCTTCGAGTTACATACTATTCAAAAAAAATGAAAAAAAAAAAGACGCAAAAGAGATGCCCGCTAGATTGAAAACCCGAAAGGGCGGTCTAGGCAAAAACCAGGGTGCGCACTAAAAAAAAAATCAAAGGTCAAAGGGAGAGTATTCTTCAGCCTTCTTCATCGGACATCATTCTATCTTCTTCAAATTAAACCAACAAGGAGAGTCTTCTTCGATCATCTTCAAATCAAGAGAGCAGACTCACAAGCCTGTTCACAAAGTCATCTACCACTTGCAAGCAACCTGGGGCTTGAGACACCAAAGGGCCTTGGACATAAAGCCATTACGACGCCGACAGATGTGTAGTCGTTTGCCTCCTAGAGACACGACTCAAGGAGAAGTAAGAATGAAGATTCTCAACAGTACCTAGATGGGTTCATATAAGGATACTCATCGAACGAAATTCTACAACAAGACAACCTCGCCGACTAGCAACAAATTCTCGCAAAACCCGATTGGGTCCCAACTTGTCAAACACAAGTTTACTCATATAGTTCACCCATCTCAAATACAAATCCATACAAATGTCCCTACATATCCATACACCATATACTCATACATAAACTCACCACCAAAATGTCCGACCGGCCATTTACACGAGCAGACGTGAGCACCACCACGTAAGTCCAGTTAAACAACTAAAATCTGGAAAATCTATTTGGAATCTTTATGTGCTGACAGGTACAGAAAGGTAAGAATCATTCGGGTCCATCCGAGACCATCGTACATATATCCTTGCATTACAGGGGCCGACATAACCTTCATCTCAACCGACAACTTCAAGTCCGTGACCTCGGCAACACCAAAGAAAGTCTCGTGATGGCAAAGAAACTTCAAGTCCGTGACTCGCAACAACTTCAAAGTCTGTGATGGCAGCAAACTTCAAGTCCGTGACCTCGGCAACAACTTCAAAGTCTCATGATGGCAAAGAAACTTCAAGTCCGTGACCTCGGCAACAACTTCAAAGTCTGTGATGGCAAAGAAACTTCAAGTCCGTGACCTCGGCAACAACTTCAAAGTCCGTGATGGCAAAGAAACTTCAAAGTCCGTGACCTCGGCAACGACAACAAAGTCCGTAACCTCAGAACGACAACAAAGTCCGTGACCTCGGCAACAACAAGCTACGCGCAACCTCTGACGGCGCACTTCAACAACTTCACCAACAAACGGGGTATCTTCGTAATTGGGTCAAGTCCTTGATTCCTCAGTATGATTTTACCTTTTAAAAAAAATCCCTCCTCGATTTTCAAAAATGCTTTTCAAAATACCTAAAATAGCCTTTTTAGTGTTTTGGAGTCGAACTACGTTTTGGTCTGATTCTCCGATAGAGATACGTAGGCAGCCGTGCGGCACGACCATCCCAGTGTTCAGAATGATGTCCTTTCTATCGACGACACTTCTTCTTTCATAAGACCTGTCGCCGAGGGGCTCTGTAGACACCCCATTCTGAACCAATAATTCATGATTACACTACTTTTCGTCTCTCTTTTGTGTTTTGATGGAAGCACATTAGTTTCGTCATGTTTCGTTAAGTTTCTAACTAACCTCGTTAGTTTTGGACCTAACTGACTAACGGGATAAACTGAAGAGGACAAAATAGTCATCAGACTAGATATCTCGCACGAGATATCATATCTCGCGCGAGATATCCCCTCGACAGGATGTGCAGAATCACAATTCTTCTCCGTCCCAAACTCTTTTCTTGATAAACCTCATCTAATCCGATTCTCCAATCAGAATTGAGTTCTGGAAGCTTCCTAGGAGTGTTTTACCTCTCCACCTCTACCTCTTAAACCCCTATAAATACTTGATGACTTCCACTGTTTCAAGGGTCCAGATTTCCACACAACACACACAATTTGTTGGTTTCTCTCCACGAAAGATTCCTTCAAATCACTCACAAAACCTCCCTAAAATCACCTAAAATTTGTTTATCAACCCTGTTGATCAACAAACATCCAAACCCGAATCAAGGATTGAGGCGAAGCTCTGTCCGCATCAAGATTTGACTCTCATATTGAGTCGAAACTCTGCCCAAATCACTTCTCGATCGAGAAAACATCTTAGAACCACGTTCTAAATCAAATCCCCCCTAAACTAGGCAACCTCCTATACTTTTACTCTTTTCTTCTTAATCTCTCTCTATTGGCTTTTAGAGTGGTGTAATCCCATCAAAAGGATTAGCCTAGAGTCCCTTCAATCGATGAAGGCGATATTGAAGCGTACAATCCGACATTCCTAATCAAGAAATTGATTAGGGTTTTCTTGTTTTTTATTTAATTAGTAATTAAAAAGATTGATAATACTCAATTGGCAAGACCGATCTCCGGATTGGGTGGAATGGATGCTCCTCGACCTACCCATTCGATAACTTAACCCCCGAACCCTCAAATCTCTTTTTAAGGTTTTTCTTATTGTTTTCCTAAATAAATAATAAGTGGCGACTCTGTTATTCGAAAAATTCACGCATCGCTACACCATGCCCTATTTCTTTGAAAGGATCAACAGTTAGAGTACATAACTTAGAGTACATAACTGACGTTTATATTTCTGCAATTTCTCCTGTGTTTCCAGCACCCTATAAATACACACAAATTGTGTTCCTTAACGGACCGGAACCAGACCATTAGAAACTACTTAGGCTTTCCATGAAGTATCGTTTTGTTTCCTCTTCTTTCTTTAGCCTGAGGAGCAAGCCAGTCTTTTGGTATAAAAGATTAGCAGCTAAGTACAGACCAAATGTAACCATGTAAAGAATGTACTTAAAAGTTTTGTGATAGCTGAAAAAACCCCTGATTCTTCTCATTAATTGAACATGTAATTCTTATTCCCTCCGTCCCTTAATGAATGTCCAAATTTCATTTAGCTGACATCTTGAAAATGTTTACTTTTTATACATTTTAGTGAGAACATGTAATTCTTCTCAGTTATTGACCAGCTCATTAATGTAAGGAGTACATTTTAACGAAAATACAATCTGTCAAAATATAGAAATTACATATTTAAGTATCTTCCTTCTTGACCATACTGTGATACTTCAAGAAACTACTGGGTAGGAGCATTTTTTGGTGACCATTGTTGATTAGGATATCCACCTTCCCTTCATTTTGGGAATCTATATGAACATGTTAGCGATAGAGGTATTAAACCTATTCTCTACGTTAAAAAGCTGTAGATCTCAGTAATAATTCCAAAATGAGAAATTATTTTCCTCTTAGCCTAACTTCAACTCAAGAGTGCATGGTAATTGATGCTGATGACGCAGATGAAGGGATGGAAATTACATGTCGAGGTTGTGCCATTCAAGTTAAGGGAGTAGTAAATTGCTTTAAATCATGGGAAAATAATGCAATTTTGAACACTGCACTTTGCTTTAAATCATGGGAAAATCCATCTTGCGTCATTTATTTATAAATTTATATACTATAAATATTGAATTTTGTTTCATTCAAGCTGCAGGAGGTGGCTTCTAAGCTGGTTTCACAAGATAAGAATGTGTCCGAATTAGTGACTAAAGATCAGGTAAAGAATCCCTACTTAACTTTTCTGATTTTTACTTTTCATTTTCATTCTATTACATGATATAATTTGTTTTATGTAGGATGATGGAGTTGAAATCATTGGAGATAACTGTTCAACATCATGTGATCAGATCACTCCTATGAAGCGTACATTGGATGATGCTCTTAATAGCCAGGATGAGCAACTTTCGGCTACAAAGATGTTGAAAGAGATCAAGAAAGAGAAAGTGGAAAAGTAGTAAAAAATGAGAGATGCAGTTGAGGAATATTATTTTGTTTTATGATATTAAAGTTGATGAATTATAGTTCTTTATGTTTGATGATGCAGTTAAGGATCCATGTTTTGTTTAATTATGTTTTAAGAACAAAGATTATGTGTTCGATTCTGCTGACAACCTATGGTGGTTGTTTTTTTCTTTCCAGTTCACATTATTGTGGTTAGTGATAGGCGATGAGTACAATATTTTAGTTGGTAGTCTTTGGTTGTTTTTTGGTATTTTGCGATTTCATTTGATATGGTACTTTGTTATCATCTTTGACCTGTTTTAGCTCATATATCTTTGTAGTGCCAAATAAAGCCGAAGCTCAAAAAGCGCCACTATATGCAGAGGCTATCATGTGACATATTTGGTGCCAAAGGCCTTACATTTTCTTCTTTTCTCTAGCCCACAAAGAGAAGCTTAGTGGGCCATGACCTGGGTTATAATGTACATCAAACTTTTACGGTTAAGTTATAATAAAAGTGCTTTCGTAATAACTAATGAGAGTGGAGGGATCCATTTAAAGCTATAACTAATGAGAGTGGAGGGATCCATTTAAAGCTATAATAAGGGTGGAGGGATCAAAATGGATGAAACTCTGTTACAGTTTTCGCCCTTTCCAAGATTACCCCTATCACTGAATTACTATTCGAGCTCAAAAACTTGACGCTAAAATGGTATTGGGCATAAATGTTTTACATATAATATTATTATGATATTAACCAAAATAATTCATAACATAATCATAATTTCAAACTAATAATTCGTTATTATATAATTATTTATAAATTATAATACATAATGTGATACAGAGGGAATTTTCCCCTATAAAATGCCAAATGTATTCAATCTCTCAACTTTGTGTTAAAAAAATCTTTTGTGTAATGCTTCTCATCACTATTTCTTTACATCACAGGGAATTTTCTCTCGACAGTGGAGGACGTTCCTAACTCAATTTGGGACGAAAGAGTATGAATTATAATTTAGCACTGTGTCCATGAAGTCTTAATGGATGTTTCACTTTCATTGTAACTCTGAGGGCTTCAAATATCTTATTTTTTCCCTTTCTTTTCTTCTTTTTTGTGTGTGGCTGTGGCCTGTGGGGGTGAATAGAATGGGATGATATGCACATATATTATATTTACATTGTTTAAGTGAATGCTTCATGTATGTATGGTGTTTTACATGGAGTTCTTGGGTTTAGACGTGTCCATTTTATAAACCGAACCGGCCAACCGGGAGGTTGAAAACCGGCCAAAACCGGTCAAAACCGGTCAACGGCGGTTAACCGGAACCGGCTAACCGAAACCGGTAATTGGCCGGTTCGCTAAGGTTTGAAATTTTGAAAACCGGCCAACCGCCGGGTTAACCGCCGGTTTTTGGCTTGCTCTACTGAGTCATATGAGTTGCTCGCCGAGCATAACCTTCCAAAGAGTGTTAATTTCCAATAACGGTCATGCTCTGGCCGAGTCATACGAGTTGCTCCTACGAGCGTAACGCCGTAACTCATTCCAACGGCTACTTTTTCAAACTAGCCGTTATGTTCACCACCACCACCACCACCACCACCACCACTACTACTACCAGCACCACCACCACCATCACCACCACCACCACTACTACCACTACTACTAGTACTACCACTCCTACTAGTCTACATACACCACCACCATCACCACCACCATCACTACCACCACCACTACTACCACCACCACTACTACCACCACCACCACTAATACTACTACCACTAGGTCCACTACTACTACTATCACCACTACTACTACCGCTACTACTACCACTCCTACCAATACCACTACTACCGCCTACACCACCACCATCACCACCACCACCACTACTACTACCACTACTACTACTACCACCACCACTACTACCGCTACCACTACCACTACCACCTCTACCACTCCTACCAATACCACTACTACTAGTCTACACCACCACCACCACCACCAACACCACTACCACTACTACTACTACCACCACCACTACTATCGCTACCTACCACTACCACTACTACCGGCCTACATCACCACCATCACCATTCACCACCACCACAACTACTATTACCACTACTACTACTACCACCACTACCACTACCGCTACTACCACTACTACTACCACTCCTACCGGCTACCACTACCACTCCTATCAATACCACTAGGTCCACTACTACCAGCCTACCACCACCACTCCTACCAATACCCTCGTTGTAATTGTATTTTAATTAATAAAATTTAAGGGTACCGTCGCTTTTTCTTTTATATACTTTCGTTTCTTATAAAAAGTTAAGTTTTATTTCTTTCAAAATTCATAACTTTTTTTATAAACCTTTTTTCAAAAAATGTATGTAGTAAACTTAAGTCTAAAATAGTCTTATTTATCCAAAAAAAAATTGAAAAAAATTAAAAGTTAACTTTTTTCAAAAAACCGTTAAATTTTATTTCTTTAAATATTCATAACTTTTTTTATAAACCTTTTTGCAAAAAATGTATGTAGTAAACTTAAGTCTAAAATAGTCTTATTTATTCAAAAAAAAATTGAAAAAAATTAAAAGTTATCTTTTTCAAAACCGTTAAAAAATTAGCGAAAAATGATATGCTCCTAGAGCAACACCAAAGACTCAGGCGAGCAACCCTCAACCCCTAAACCCTAAAAGGGTTGCTCGGCCGAGCGACACCAAAGACTCCTACGAGCAACCCTCAAAACCCTAAACCCTAAAAGGGTTGCTCGGCGAAACAACACGAGGACTCAATGAGCATATCCAAACCGTCAAACCGGAGGTTAACCGGATAACCGTTAAAACCGTGAACCGCCTAAACCGTAACCGGTCTAGCCGGTTAGGCGGTTCGGTTCCGGTTGGGGATTTTGGAGGTTTCAACCGCCGGTTTTCAACCGGCTAACCGGCGGTTTGGTCAACCGGCCACCTCTACTTGGGTTACATGAAAATATAGTGGGCAGTGTGTATTGGAATAAGTTGTGTCATAAGAAAACAACGTTCATTGTCAAGCTCATCATCATCTTGATGTTAACATCATCGTTGGACTTTATATAGCAATGTAGATCATGGGGGGTTTATTAATGAAAAATGTCAAATTTGAAGATTATTTAGGGACGAAGATAGTATTTTTTTTTTCTTAGCATTACTATGCTCCCGTCGAATCTCGACGGGTTACTGACTAGTTTTTCTGCTTACAACAAAAACTATTTAATTAATACTCGATAAATTAATGAACTATTTAAAGTAATAGTTTTTTTAGTCTCGACTTGGGCAATTGATAAAATTACAAAAATCGATAAAATAGTAAGATAATGATTTTTCGGGAGACCCTTTTATAATTTTATGTCCTACGAAAAATCATAAATTAATAATTCTACAAAAATAAAAGGTAATAATTATAATTTAGTGAAAATATGATCATATAGTTGTTTGTTTTCTTTTAAGATTCATATCTTGTGTTGTGTACAATGAATTCAAAATTATCATCAACTTTCAATGTCCTTCAACTTATCATATACTCCCTCCGTCCCAGACTAGTGTGAACCAAAATGTTTGGCACATCGATTAAGAAAAAGTAAGAGAGAGAAAAAGTGGAGAGAGAATGTTGTAAGTGTAAAAATAAAATAGGAGAGAGAATGAGGGAAGGAATAGTTAGGAGAAAGAATGTTGTTAAGTGTAAAAGTAAAATAGGAGAGAGAATGAGTGGGGTAAATAGTGAAGATTCCCTTCCATTTTGGACAGTTCACACTCGACTGGGACGAACCAAAAGGGAAATAAGTGTACACTCGACTGGAACGGAGGGAATAATATATAAAATGAATTTAATTTATATGAAAATCTGAAATCCATCTAAAAATATTTTAAATTAATATTGATATCGAGGCTAAAATTACAAGCAGGGACAACCAAACACACAATGAATGATAAACATCCATTATCCTCGAGAACATTAGGGAGATAACTTTATCGCGGGACAACCAAACACACAATAAATGATAAACATCCATTATCCTCAAGAACATTAGGGAGATAACTTTATCGCAAGTTTATTATTTTTCCAATACCAATTCTATTACAAAACTTCCAAATCATTTCTTTAACATTTTTGCCTTTTCATTCCTTCCTCTTACCATAACCACCATCTTCCACAAATTATTGCCTACATATTTGCTCATAACACTTCCCATTTCGTGCAAATTCTCTTCCTCCTCCTTCATTGGCTCTTCCATGTTTGAACTCAACCCAATTGGCGGTGCAGTTGAATGCATAGAACCTCCCGGAGATGGCAGGGCCATCGTATGTCGTTCAATGACATGAGCAAGCGACACCAATTCATGTGCATCGTATAAAGCGCTTCCGCAGTCCCATACGATCATACCCTTTTCTTGACCTTCATCTCCCCTCTTCATATAAGTTTATGTGAAATTCTTAGCTACTAGCTAAAATGTGCACTTCTCAAATGGTGTTTAGTGCTTCTTATAAAGACGTTTAATTTGAATTTGAAATTGAAATTTGAAATTCTAATTTCAAGTTGTTACTTATAAATCAACAATGTACAACTCTCTAAGCATGTGGTACAATCTTGCAAGTAATGTTGTGACATCAACTTTACTTAAGAAATTGATTAGCTGTCTGTTTTAAATTGACAAATGGGATTTGTATACGTGGAGAGGTAGCATTGGCTTGGGAGGTTATTGCAGGTAGAGTTGGTGGCTTAATTTGCTTTCTTATGGAATTAATATTAGTCGATGAGAAAAAAAAAAGGGCATTATATTTAATTCAATTCTAATTAAAAAATTAAAATACTATTAAAATTTATTAGTTAATTACAATATTCTGGCTTCCATTAACATAATTATATAGAGTATAATTTAAATATTCAGGTTTGATAATTAAAAATAAAATGAAAGTATAGTTTTTATTTCAATTTTTCTAAACGCCCTACGTACCAATTAGTAAAGTTGGGCGCTACCTATCGCCGATATCCGCCTTTCTTTTGTAATATTTTTATAAAGTATTTGATCATAAAACGAGTTTGTTTTTTATGAAATCTCAAAGGACTTACGAACAAAATTTTTCAAATTAGTTCCTCTCTCCATTTCAGATCTTTATACATCTTCATATTCATCTACGTCAGTTCGTTTTCGATATCGATTATTGAGTTAAGGTTTGAAAGGTTTTGCCATGATTTTTCATCTCGCAGCCTAATCAAGTTATTTTATTAGAATATTAAAAAATTATGTCTAAATTCTCAACCATACCCAAGTCCCCGTTTAAGCCTCACCTAGACGCTTTAGGTGCTAGTCCCGTCCCTAACGAGTGTCCTATCTTAGTGGGACAATGTGTGATACCTGTGCGTAGCGGGTAGCGGGTCGAAATTCGAGTTCGGATCGTTACAAATAATATCAGAGTGAAACTCCGATGTTAAGGTTTGCGATCTAGCCTGATGATACGATTTGGGTATCGATTGATCTTGCCGAAATGATAAGAGTTGAAGCAGGGGAGATATCCCTCGTTCCACATAAAAAATATGCTATATGGAAAAGAGAAAAGGAATTTTCTTCTCACCTCTTAGTCTAAATGAACATCTTCTATAAATAAAATAAGACAAAAAGATTAAAAGAACCCATAGGTCATTATTGTTGCTTAGCTAAATGGAAATGACCAATTACAAAATTTGTGGACCCAAAAACCATATCTGATGATAGCCACAACTTTTGCCTTGTAATAATAAGATAGCGAGTAGCGACTCTCCATCATTCTCAAAAATTAATGTCAAATTTCAACAAGTTATTCTTCACTTATTTTAAATTGAATTAATTATTTTAATAAAAATTTAAAGTTTCGTACCGAAAGCAAGCAGTGGCGGGTCCAGTTTTTTGGTCGGGGAGCAAAAATCGCATTAAAATTACCGCGCGCGACCCGAATTTCAAAACGCGAACTTATGTCCAGAACTAAGATTTTTTTTTTTTTTTTTGAAAATTCTGAAGTTTGAGGTGGGCAGCCCACCTCAAATAAGCCTAGATTCGCCCCTGAAAATTACATTAAGCTTTGGGAGAAAAAAATTATATATTTTTTTCTTTTATCTCAAAGCGGACAAGTTTCAACGAATTACACTAAACTCTCAAAATTTTGAAAATTTTGTACTAGTATTTAAAAAAAAAAAAAACTAATGGGGGCAATTGCCCCCTTTGCCCCGTGCTAGATCCGCTACTGATTGAAAGTATTGTTGATGGCATATCAACAACAAGTTTCAGAGTTTCATTTGTATTATTAAATCAATCTAAAATTATTGTTCAATTTTTTTTTCCTAATAACTAACGGAAAAAAAGACATGAAAAGATTATTTTGGGGCGGGGAAATCCTATATGTTTATCTGTGGACTAAAACCCAGGCCACAATAATTAAAGCTAATGCCCACAATCCTTCAATGTAGGGTTTATATCAACTTTATGGCCAAATGAAAGAACAAGCATTTACGAAGGGGGCTCATATTGGACCCATTACCTGTCTCCAAAGGTTGTTGGAATGGTATTTTATTTCTTTTTAAGCAATGTCATATATCAATTTATTTATATTTAGATACTAGTCAATAAGAGGTTTTTATTTGAGAAAAAGAGAACATTATTAAAAAATAGTTATAATTTTGAAAAGAATAAATCCGTAAAGCATATTAATCAAAGGAAGTGGGCTAAGTTTAGATTCGATCCATTCTTACCTTCTAGCGTGGGACATCGTTTAAAAAAAAACCCGATGCCCATCCCGATAAAATCTACCCTCGAACACGTACACGCGCATGCACACAAAACACAATGACACATTACATTATCATGTAAATAAAAGAAAAAAAATTTATACAAGACATACTATTACTATGTCAAAATCTTACAAAAAAACGCGTTTTTTTTTAATTTTAGAAAAAACGTGTTTTGTTTTCCTCGCTAGTGACAGTGTTAGTGTAACAAAGTGCTAGTGCTAATGTAACAAAATGTCAGTGTAAAGAGTGTCGGTGCATGTATATTAAGTGCCAGCGTAAGAAAGTGTCAATGTTAGTGTAACAAGGTGTCAGTGTAAAGAGTGTCAGTGCATGTATATTAAGTGCCAGTATAAAGGTGTCAATGTGAAAGTTTCGTGTAGCTAGGAAACTTTAATCACACAACAGACAATGGATGTGAGTACAGATGTGTCTCACAACTGTCCACACATCCACAGATAATGCAGCGGAATAAAATAAATTAAAAGCAATAACTCAAGAATTATTTACGCTTACTGATCAATGTGATCAGCAAACTAGGCTTACGCCCAAAAACTTTTCACTATAAAAACTTTCGTTTCTTATAAAAACAAATAAGTGAAAAACTAAAATATGAAAATACTAAACGAGTTCTAATCACCTTCTACGACAAGAACAACTCCCCTTTCCCAAGTATGACCTATTCTAGTCAGAAGTAAAACAAGAGAACTCTATGAAAAACTAGATGTGAGTTACGGATGTAAGGCACAACCTTCACTCACAACCTAAATAACACAATATGAAAACGTGAAGAAGAAAAGTATTATTCTCTCAAATAAATCTCTAAAGCTCTGTCATCTCTTTGTGCTGATCCCTTGTATTTATAGGCACCTTTGAGAAGATCTTCACGAATCCAAACTCTTTCATATGTGAGAATCCAATTCCTACAAGGAAACATAAAGCACACTCACACAAAGGAATAGATTGTTAGTAGGTTAGTCCTTATGTACATAAATAAAAGATATTTACTTTATTTACAAGGTCCTTTTCAAAGTAGGATAATAAAAGATATTTACTCTATTTACAAAGTCCTTTTCAAAGTAGGATACTTATGAATCTTTTCATGAAAGCATAAAATCAACTTACCAAAAATTTCTCTTTGATTCGAAATAGGAAACAACTTATTTCCTAAACTAAAATCCTTTTCACAATAGGACAATATAAATCTTTCCATGAAAGTCCCAAAATCAACTTAACAAATGTGTGATATTGATTCGAATAAGGAAACACATTGTTTACTAAAAAACACACGCTTTCACAATGTAATGTAAAAAAATGTCAGTATTAGTATAAAAAAGTGCCAGTGTGAAGAGTGTCAATGCATGTATTATTAAGTACCAGTGTAAAAATGATTTTTTCTTAAATTTAAAAATTAGAAAAAAAAAGCTTTTTTTATACTCCCTCCGTTCCTGAAAGATTGTCCCATTTGTTATTTTGACTTGTCCCAAAAAGTATATCCAATTTCTAAACTTAGGCATGAATGTTAGTGCAAATCTATTAAGGTATAAGAAGGTGAAACTCTTATTTAATAACTAGATTAAGGCCGTGCGATGCACAATTTTTTAAGTATGGATTCTAAGAAAATTCTCAAAATGTGTAATTGATGAATTTTATTTCAATTATGTCCTCAATACGTATTCTCAATATGTATTCTCAATATGTATTCTAAGAAAATTGTCATTTTTTTATTTGTATCATTGTTTTCTTCAACACTTACATTTCATTTATAGTTATAGTTATACATTATAATTGTTTATATCCATATTAAAAAGGAATCATGCTAACGACATGCATTATACGGGTGTACTGCTTGCTAGTGATATAATTTTGGCATCTTCAATTTAGTTATCAAACTTTTAATATTAGAAATGTGATAATCGCATTATTTATTTAATAGGAAATGTGAACTAAATTGTTAATGGACAATAGTTTCTATACATGACATTAGTTTATTTTTGTTAACATGTTTAAGCTAACTTGATTGTAATAAAAAAAAAAAAACCCTTTAAAGTGGTGTTATATTACATTCTTACTAAATAATTACCTTATTTTTTCAAAAAAAATAAAAAATAATTGTGATAGATTAATTTCATCTATAAGTGTCATACATTAGCTACATTTTTTTTCCAAAAATAGTACGTATCAATTGATAAGTCGAATTCAATTGTAATTTTAAAAAACATGTCAAGAAAAAAATTGGGAAAAAAAATCATAGAAAATAGAAAAGTTCTTAAAAATCATGATTATTAATGCACCAAACTAATGGTCGTTAATATAAATAAACAACTGTAAAAAAATATACACCCATTAAGAACATTAACGTCCATTATCAATTTTGATCACATTTACCATTAAATTAATAGTATAAAAGTTATAGAGCACAGTAATGTTTTACTCAAATTTAATAACAACTTAATTACTTTCAGAAAAAAAAACCAAATTATATTTGATACTCCATTAAAAATATTAATAATTGCAATTTTTAAGAACTCATGAAAATAATTACATTTGAAAAACTTTTCGGCGTATGTCAAGATTGAAAAATATTTAAAATATACCATTTATTATGCGAAAAGAAATTGACCATTATGGCTCAAATTAATATTTCTTCAAGTATGATTCCGATAAAAGCTATAATTTTATTTAAGTTTTTCTTGATATTAAACTCTCAAGTTATTACAAAATAACATGACTAAAAGAAAGAATAAAGAAAGAAAAGAAAAACTTAATGAAGGAGACCTTCAAGTAGCATGAATCAGGTATTAGCGTCGAGTGTCATCCGCCTTTTCGTGTATCATAGGCCTATAATTTGTTCAAAAACAGTAGGCCAAATTAAATGTCGCAATACACAACCACACGCTACTATTAATTATCTTAAGTGACTTTTGATTTACCCATGAGTCCTAATAAATACTTCCATTTAAATATATACTACTCCCTCCGTTTCGGTCGAAGTGTCTTAACTTTCTATTTTGGAAGTCCCATTTAAAATGTCTCATACCCAAAAAAAGGAAATTTTTTTCACTATTCCACCCACTCATTTTCTCTCCTATTTTACTTTTACACTCACAACATTCTCTCTCCTAACTATTCCTTCCACTCATTCTCTCTCCTATTTAATTTTTCATACTCACAACATTTAAATTTTTTTCTTTCTTACATCACTTTTCTTAATTCTCGTGCAATTGTCCTTTTGAAACACTTCGATCAAGACGGTGGGAGTATTAACTAAATTATTTAAATTAATTATATACAATAATGATGTATTAGTAATATGTTATAAATTGCAAAATGTACAATATAATAATCTTTTAGAGATGGAGGGAGTAGTAATTTATACTTCGCCGTTACACTGTACAGTACTAGCATTTTCAGCTTCGCTTATTTCTTAACTACAAAAAGAACCTTTTATAGTATACTGAGATCGCCGAGGGGAGCGACAGAGTACGGCGAATCTTTCTATTTTTAGGGTTCAGGCGAGACGATTTAGTTAGGATTTTAATTGGATGGCGTCGGAGGATGTAGTAGGCAAGACTAGCGCGACGATCGTTAATCTGGCTGAAGAAGCGAAGATTGCTAGTGAAGGTGTTAAGGCTCCCAGTCGCACTGCCTTGCTTAGCATATGCAAATCTCTCGTTGCCGGCGGCGTCGCCGGTGGAGTGTGAGCTCCTTCCTCCTTTCTGATTTCATTTTAATTAGCTTTTGTTACTGTTTTTCAGCTATTCGCTCGATAATTTCGATAGTTTTTGTCAAGTTGCAATGAGGATGTATGTATAACTATGAATTCGAAGTGTTTTCCTTCTGTCCTCTTTGTGTTTCAATTGATTATAATCCATTATGCTTATTGAACGAACTTAAAATTCTTAAAATCCCCGAAGAGACATGGTCCTATCGTATGCTTTCTGATTTGAAATTAATCTGATTGATAGATCGGAGCAATTGTTGATAAGTGATACTTCCTTTTCACCACTAAAGGAGTCTCAGATGACAATTCAGAGTTGAATTGTACTCCCTCCGTCCCGACCGATTTAGGATTTATTTCCATTTTGGGCGTCCCACCCGAATTAGGACGGCCCAAAATGGAAACCTTAAATCACTATTCTCTCCACTCATTCTCTCTCCTACATTATTTTAATACTCACAACACCATTATAATTTACTATTCCCTCCACTCATTCTCTCTCCTATTTTTAAATTACACTCACAACATTTACCTTTTCCTTAATCCCCGTGCCGGCCCAAAAAATCCTAAATCGGCCGGGACGGAGGGAGTACTTTGAAGGTTTGTTTAAGGGGCAAAGTGAAGGAACGAGAGCATTTTTTTTAATGCTCTTATGCCTATAACTATGTCTAGCTTTTTAGCTGATAGATTTGCTAATTTTTCGAATTGTATTGGTCATTTTTTTTCTGATATATTTATGTATAAATTTGGTGTGTTATTCATTCCATTCTCTTGTGTTTGAATGGAATACAAGTCATTTTAATCGTTGAACTTATTTAGAATCATATAGAGAGACGTGTTTTCTTTCCCCTTGCTATGTGTTAAGACTGTGTACCTTACTAGAATGATGGATAATATTGTTGTTTCTTGTTGACACTCTCTCCGTTCTATAAATAGAGTTACATATGACTTTAAAGTCAATTGGAGCATTTTCATTATGAATGATTTCATATGCACTACATATCCTTTTGAAAGCTATACAACTTGAGGTTTACTAGTTGGTTTTTATTTTAAAGCTATTTGTGAAGGTTATAGTTTTCTCTTTCTCTCTATCTCTAGAACTAGATTAATGTATGCCACATTTTAATCCTAAAAATGGTTAATCTTACTTTGTAAGTCATGGAAAGACTGTTTGGTTATAAAGTATTAACTATTAACTATTGAATATACATCGACAAAAAGAGGATTATGTTCACTGAGAAAGTGAATGGAATTTCTGTTCATGGACATTCATACATCTGGGGAAGATGTTCACAATTCATCCCCGATTTGGCGATTAGCTATTAAGATCCAAAAAGATACATCATGAAAAGTTGGATTTTACTTTAAAATTTGGAGGATGCTATAGGTTGAAGGTCAGCTATACAGCAGCCATCATTTGAAGTATGAATGAATTGAATCTTATTTTCTCCACTTATTGTTGTTTTGTACTGTTGATTTATCTGGATTACCTCGTGTTGCAGGTCGCGTACTGCCGTTGCTCCTCTAGAGCGGATGAAGATTTTGCTTCAGGTAGATAGTTAGCGTAGTTGATTGGTTTTCATATCATATTCTTTGATTTGCAATTCAACGTCATTAAGATTTATTATTTGCATTACCAATTGTTAAGTGGTTTCTCTCATTGGAGAATCTGAGATGATAAGCAAGATGCTAATTTAATTTGGTAGAAGTTTATGACTTTGTTATTTGTTTGCTGTTACATGTCTCCTTTTCGATTCAGTGTCGGAAGATAGTGACATACCAGATCCTCTTTCACTCGGACTAACCATCACTGATTACAAAATAAATCAAAAGGGATAGTACTTTAGGGACTGATATAACCATCTGCATATTGCTAGTTGCGACTCATTCATAACATGCCAACACTCTGAAAATGTCTACTTGGGCTGACAAATACTTGATCATGCTTAGAACTTGGTATGTTTCATATTGACACATAGAAGCCATGAATACCCCGTTTTTACTTGTTTGATGAGAAGGATAGGTTCACCTTGCTCTGCGGCTCTTCTTAAATTTGAGACCCTTGTTTCTAGTTCTCAAGTGTAACTGCTCTGTTATCATTTATCGTTGAGACAATTGAACTGACCACTATTTTTATACTGGTTCTGGTTCCCAAATGGTTTACCTCCACATATCCTTGATGATGATTATTTGTCACATGATGTGATAGTCATTGTCAAACTGTCGTAGATCTGATATGGAAGAGTGCTACATTATTCGAAGCTATTTAAAAGACAGTATTGATTGCATTGCAGATAGTTTAGTCAGATTAGTTGGATCCTGGGGGAGAGAGGAAGTTTCTTCATGGGAAATTTTCAGTGAAAAATTCCAAACGCCACTATGAACAGATTCTTTTCTTCCAGAGATATATTCCATACACCACTTGGAAGCTCATTGTCTTCCTTTTCTATTATTTTTGTCACCACAGGCTGTTAATTTCTTTTAAATGATGTCTTCCACTCTACCTCTCACTAAATTTCTGCTTCAAATAACAATATTCAAGCACAATGTAACATGAGCTAGAATTACTTGAAAAATATATAAATTTTCGAAGGAAATTCCAGGGAGATGATGAAGTGGACTTGTAATTCTAGTTATTATTGCATTGCGTTCTATTATCACGAAACTATCAGTCCCAATTTTTTGCTTTGTAATTTACCCATCAAGCGTCGATATCGTACTCTCTTCCTGGAGGACTCAATGTTTTATGGTCTGATTTTTTCCAGCCTGTATGGTTAAAATGAGGTGCTACACATGCGTGCATTTTTTACATTTTTTATTTTGAATTTAAGTTATGTAATGTTCTTCCTTGCTCTTATAACTCAGTTTCTACCTACAGTTCAAGTACTGGCAAATCTTCATTTTTCGCGTTTTCTGCTGTTAGCATCTAGAAAACGCAGGTATTTATTAGGTTTCATGCATTGCAGGTTCAAAATCCGCATAGCATAAAGTACAATGGAACAGTACAGGGTTTAAAGTATATATGGAGAACAGAAGGTTTCCGAGGATTGTTCAAGGGCAATGGCACCAACTGTGCTCGTATTGTTCCCAACTCAGCTGTCAAGTTCTTTAGCTATGAGGAAGCTTCCAAGTATGTTTTCCTTCTGCTTTTTTTCTAGATCCTTTTCATTTCACTTGTAGTATCAATCCAGCATTGATAAACTCTTAGGCACATGAAGAATACTTCAATATGACTTCTGCACACTTACTGTTAAACATATGAGAAGAGAAGTATTTATGAATTATGCATGGTTAGATATGTGTGTGTGTACACACAGTAGATAAAGTTTTCTTCCTTTTGCATTTTGGATCAAATATGTTCTTTAACTTGCTTACCCTTTTTATATTAAACAGGGGAATCTTATGGCTGTATCGACAGCAACCAGGAAATGGTATGACAATCATTTTAAAATATTATCCTCATAATATTGCAGTACTGTGTGTGTTATCCATATTTTACTTCAGGCAATGGTGGGGTGATTACAGATTCACTGTTTATACCGGACATCTGTTTAATGCACTGCCCAGTTGTTTAAATTATTAATGAAATCTAGATATAGCTATGACACCAATGCAATGTCTCCCCAAACTCCGGACTCTTGTACCCAAAAAAAGGGATGATGTCTTGTTACTAGTCAAAGTAAAACTTGAGAGAGTTTGGCAGGCCTTGTTCAAGTTCATTCAAACCAGATTTTATATTAGTTAGTTATTTATTTTCTTTCTTTCCAACTTTCCAGTCACACAGTTTGAACCTCTTGATACATTTTTCACATTAGAAACATGTACTTTGTGTGCACAAGGAGCCTTTGATTTTGAACCGTGGCTAAACCTAACATTCCTTCTATTAGGAAAAGATAAAGGATCATTAGAAGGTCTAATTTGCAATCCAAAGGAGTCTAATTTGCAATCCAATGGAGAATGTTGATGTTATAGTCTTGTGGTGATATTTTATTGCTTTCTTGCAGAGGATGCCGAACTTACTCCTCTTTTACGCCTTGGAGCTGGAGCCTGTGCTGGAATAATTGCCATGTCAGCTACATACCCCATGGACATGGTACGAGGTCGCATTACTGTCCAGGTACTATTTAGATCTTCCTTTACATGCCACCACGTCCTTCTGCTTTGTATACATACCTTGAGGGGGGTTGATGGTCCATTTATTCTGTGTCCATATTTTTGCAGACAGAAGCGTCTCCTCGCCAATACAGAGGAATTGCTCATGCCCTCTCAACGGTTCTACGTGAAGAAGGTCCTCGTGCATTATACAAAGGATGGCTTCCTTCCGTCATTGGAGTTGTAAGTCTATGTAATGTTCTTGAGATTAATGGTCAGCACGTGTTTAAGACTGCATACACCTGTACATAGGTGTTAGGTTTCAATGCAGTTATGGATATGCCTAATGAATCGATCAGGCTTGAGCTCTGTTTGATTCACGTTGAGTTTCAGTCAAGCTCAAACATGATTTTAGGCATGAGGTTAAATGAGACTGCCTCGGCAATAAGCTCTGTAATCACCAAATATGTGCTCTACAAGTTTTGAAGTTCCATATGTTTTATATAAGGTTTTAATTCATTTTCAACCATCATACTTTCACCCGACTTACACTTTAACCATCATACTTTATTTTTTTGCACAAAAACCACTTTACTTTGGAAAACCTCCCATCGCAACCACAAATTCGTGTCTAATCCGTGCCCTAATCCGCTATTTTTGGGTCGGGATGAGAGGTTTTTCAAAGTAGAGTGGTTTTTGTGCAAAATTAAAGTATGATGGTTAAAGTGGAAGTTGACTGAAAGTACAATGGTTGAAAATGAATTTAAACCTTTATATAATTATACTCCCTTCACCCCAATAAGATAGTCCCATTTGGTTTTTGATGGTCAACACAAGTGAACTTTGGCCAAATCGAATTTCATTGGGATGATTAGATTAACATTAATGTTTGGTCAAAATTCACTCGTGTTGACCACCAAAAACCAAATGTGACTATCTTTCCGGGACGGATGGAGCACTATATTTTAGGCCTGGGCTCGAAAAAGCCAAGCATGGCTCGAATAAGGCTGAGGTCCACAAGCTTATTGGAAATAAAGGAGAGCTCAAGCAGTCCAATCTCCAGTTTACTGAGTTCATGTCCAGCCAACATAGTTATCTGCCGATTCCTGCGATACTCTCCTTTCTAGTTGAGAGACCTAATATTGGTGTTTTATTTTGGGTCGTATATTTAGGTACCATATGTGGGCCTCAACTTTGCAGTGTACGAGTCCTTAAAAGATTGGTTGGTCAAAACAAGACCGTTTGGACTAGTCCATGACACTGAGTTGAGTGTGACAACGAAACTCGCTTGTGGGGCAGCAGCAGGAACTGTTGGCCAAACAGTTGCTTATCCTCTTGATGTCATTCGGCGAAGAATGCAAATGGTTGGGTGGAAAGGTGCAGGCACAGTTGTCACTGGTGATGGCAGGTCAGCACTAGAGTATTCTGGTATGATCGATGCGTTTAGGAAAACAGTCCGACATGAGGGATTTGGCGCTTTATATAAGGGCTTGGTTCCTAACTCCGTGAAGGTCAGTACCTAAGCATTCATTGCAACTTATTTTTATCAGTATTTATAATAATTATAATATGCTAGTTTTGTTGCTGTTAATTTATTCCAATGAAATTCCAACAATGTCTGGGTTCTTGCTTGTGAGATGGTAGAATCAACTCGTATGGAAGTAATATAAATTTATAGCTCAACACATAATCATGAATACTAAAAGAGGAATAGTTTGGAATATCGGAAAATAATGTTATTTTGTGTAGAAAGTAATTCTTTTTGACAGATTTACCCTGTAATTAAGAATTTTGTTCGAGTATTCTGCTCAATGTCTCCAACTAGGTCTTTAGACATTGTTTGTACTTTATATAGGATGCCCTCATTTTCATGTAAAGGATCCTATTATCTGCTTTAGGACTTCTGGCTTAAATTGTGAGTACTATTTAAAGCTCAAGCTAACAAGTATGCAAGTTCCTAAAATGACCATATTACACCAAACTTAAATTTAGGAAACGACATTAACCCTGAAAATGAGGATATGTATTCATTACTTTCTGAAATGTTTTGACTTTTGCTTGTCCAAGCTTTGATTGGGAGGATGTTAATGCTGATGTTTTGGAAGGAAATTTCTCTGTTACACTATGTACAAACTGTGTTATTTTTGCGCCATGACTGATGGGATTTTGACATTTTGTTAGGTGGTTCCTTCAATAGCCATTGCATTTGTGACGTACGAAGTTGTTAAAGACGTTCTTGGAGTTGAGATGAGGATATCTGATTGAAACCAAACGAAAGTTCAGGTTAATAATTCGAACTTTCAAGTTATTTTTGCAAGCCAAAAGAAAGCGAAAAGGTAAAGCAATGGAGAAGTATTTTTATTCTGACACTATCAATTTTCGGATTATGAGCAGATTTAGAAAATAGCCCTTGTTTATAGTGTCTACCCCTTGCATACCCCCATGCTTTCTATCTATCATAGTTTTGGCATTGTCATTTATCCACCAACACTACCAATAAGGATATGTAGAGGAGTGAAGGAAGCACTAGATGTTTTTCCTAGTAGCTTGTTAGAAAATTCTTACAGTAACTTGTTTTCTTGTTTGTGTAACTGGTTTTGAATAGAGTTCCGAGTATTCATGCTAGATGTCCATCATGGTATTGACTTTGTTCCTCCCGAAACTCTCTGAATTTCCTTACGTAATAATCAATCTTTGATTCTCACCTCTTCATTGATGACTGGGCAGATTCATGTCAAGAATTTTGATCTATTGCCATGTCTAACCGCAATCAGTATGAAGTAGGATAACTTTTTTGTTTGTGGGCATGGTGATGCTTGATGAGTCTTCTATTCTATCTTGTTGACTACCCCCTCCGTCTCTAAACGATATTCCTACTTTTTTGTTGTTAATACGAAAATAATTTGAGCAATAATTTTAGGATAAGTTAATTATTCTTATGAATGTCTAAAATTGTTATTGATAGTATTAATAATTGTGTATCAATAACAAGTTTTAGATTTTTATTAGGATAATTAAATTAACCTAAATTTATTGCTCACAATATTTTTGGATTGAAACAATATGCTGGCTGAAACATGGCCAACTAATACCTATTAACAGTCTACCTTAGCAATCCCAACCAGTAAAAAATATTAATCTAATTCACACTCCAAAATTGAAACATATATGAACTGTGTTTTCCCACTCTTCTTTAACTCGAAACTTGCCTTGGTCCTCTGGTTTTACTTGAAAGCATCTCTTTTAGTAGATAATTGTAGTGATCACGCTGGTAGTCACTCCAAATACACAGCTGCCTGATGACCTCTCTTTTCTCCTCCCCTAAACACAAAATTCCTTCATTCTTTTCATTAACCAGTTTCTCAAACTCCCTCGTCTTGTAATCCTTCTCATTCACCACGTTTTCTAGCTCCCCGATCTTTTCATCCAACCCTGTAACATTTTTCTTCAAATTCTCTGTCTCAGCCGTTAATTTCCCAACCTTCTCTCTTAAGAGCAATTCCTGTTCTATCTTATCTTGTACAATGTGCTTCAGCTGTTGTCTCTCAGAATTCACTTCCTTGACCCAACTCCTGGCAACCTGAATCTCATTCATAATTTCATCAACACATATCTCTATATGCCAATAATCTTCCTCAAACTTCATAGTCAGCATTTCCATCCAATCTAATGAACTATCCACGTTCTCAGAAACTTCTCTCATAACTTTCCCTTCAGCTTCTTTGTAACTAGAGATTGTTCCGTACATTACAAATATTTTTTCCAGAAGCGATTTATTATCTTGCTGGAACTTTTCTTCTTTGCTAATATAATCATCTTCTTTCTCGTTCAATAACTGTTCAGTTATGTGAAGCTTCTGGTTTGAAAGCCGAACCTTTACTTCAAGATTACGCATAGTTTCTACCATACTGCTGACCTCATCTCCTTTGATTTCTATATCCCTTTTCAGGTCTTCTTCTGTTTCTTCCAGTTGGTCAGCTCTACGTTCTTTGACTTGCAGTTTCTCCTTGCACTCTTCAAAGGCAGCTTCAAGTTGTCTGTGATCATCGTTAAGTTTACTTAGATCACCCTCCAGTGATTTTATCAGTATCTCTTGCTCCTCAAGACTGCTTGCTAACTCGAGATTCTTGTTCTCCATCTTGGTCAAGCTCTCTTCCAGTTCGTTCTTCTCACCCTGCAATGAATCAAGTTTTTCACTTAATGCTTCAATTTGTGCAGAACCTTCATTCTTTACAGCCTCGAACTGTTCATCTCTCTCCCTTAATGATGAATCCAACTCGGAAATTTTCTTCTGAAGGCCCTCATTTTCCTCTCTTAATCGGTCAATTTCTTGGTCTTTATTGAAAACCTGCTCTTCCAGTCCACTTTTCTGGTTCTTTAGGGAGTCAACCTCGGCTGCCAAAGCTTCCTTTTCTTCCAGCAGTTTCTCTCCATCAGCCATTTTGCTTGCTAACTCCTCTTTCAGATTTTCATTATGAATCAAGAGGTCAGAAATTTCTCCAACTCTTTTCTCAAGCTCAAATTCTGACTCGTTCTTCAGAGCAGTTAAAGAATCTATCTCCTCTTGTAGACTGTTAACCAGTGCTGTCAAGGCCAAAACGTTAGCAGAAGCACCACTCTCTACAGCTACAAGCTTCGAGAGTTCGTCCCCCTTTTCAATCAAGGTTTTCTCCAGTTCAAGAATCTGACCTTGCAACTGCAAGTTCTCATCATTTTTATTTTCAATCTGATTTTCCAACTCGATTTTATAGGTAATTAGAGAAGCCAGCTCGAGTTCAAGGGCATTCACTTTAGTGAAATGCCCTTCTTTGTCTTTCAATGCCCTCACGTGCTCTTCTGTCTTGCGTGCCAGCTCCTCTTTCAGACTTTCTATCGTTATTAGTAATTCCGAAATTTCTTGATTCTTCTTTTCCAGGTCCATTTCTGTTTCAAGTTTCAGATCCTGCAGAGATTTAATCTCCAGTTCCAGATCCTTTACCTGGGCCATGCAACCTTCCTTTTCTTCCAACACCCTTTCTTGATCAGCAATCCTGTTTGCCAGCTCCTCTTTCAACTGCTCTATTTGAGATATCAAGCCCCTCTCCTTTTCCTCTAGTTTCTTCAAGAGAGCTAAAAGCTCTTCTTCTTTCTGTGTTTCAATCTCCCTCTTTTGTGAATACACTAATACCAATTCCTCTTCCAAACCTCTAATCCGAGTTGTTGCTTCTCTAGTGTGGGCTGCATGCATCTCAGTGTGCCAGAAAATCTCGCCCTCTTCAACATCCAACTTTCCCCTCAATTGGGCACATTCTGTAACAAATTCTTGGGTTTTTTCTTGCTCCACCTGAATTTCATTTGATAACTCGGAAATCTTTGCCAATAGTGATTTTTTCTCATCTTCAGTAGCATCTACTGCATGCCTTAGTTTCGATACTTCCTCTTCCGTGGACTTTAATTGTCCCTTCACATCTTCAAGTTGTAACTTGAAGGCTTCTTTCTCTTCTTTGAACCGAGAGATAATGGCTCCTAATTCTGCATTAAGCAAGCTGTTTTTCTCGTCCTCTGTTTCTTGTATTTTATTCAGAGCAACCTGGTATTCAGAATCTATTGCTTCCTTTTCTCCTATTGCCACTGTCAACTTCTTTTTCAAATCTGCAATTTCAGTATTTGCAGTTTGAAGCTCTTCTTGGATGCCATCTGCCACCTTTTGGTGCAATTTTCCATCTTTGCTGCTGTTGTTCTTTGGAGAAGAATCTAAATCTGAATCCGAGCTGGAGGAGGAAGAGTTGTTCTTTCCTTTCTTCCCGTGAATTTTTTCCCTCAGCTCTCCGGTTAGATGATCATAACGGTCATAGACTGATTGATAATGTTTGTGGAAATCTTCAATTAACCCAATAAGAGCATTTTTATCATCATCTTCATCCTCCTCTTTAAGCAGCTTCAAGATCTTTTGAACTTTGCCATCCATTTCTGTAAATAAACAAGAAATGTTAAGAGCTTACACAAGTGAGTAGTGACCAATCTCAAGTTTAGCCTCTCCGGTTGCGAATCTTCATATTTTTCTCATTTAACTTTTTGTCAATGTTGTGAAAGAAGGTACTTGTTTATACGTTACTTGTACAACGGTAAAACTGCACTAAAATTATTTCCTAACTTAGAAATGCGACATTTAATTTGGGACGGACCAAAAAAAAAAAAGATACTCCCTCCGTCCCAGACCAAGGGTCATCGGGGGGATTTACGCTTCTTAAGAATTTTTTTAAAAAATGAATAAAAGTTAAATGTGGGATAGGAAATACTAAGTTAATGGTTTTTTTTGTAAATATGTTAACTTTATAAGGGTATAATAAGGGTATAATTAATGGTTTTTTTTTTTTATAATATGGGGTAAGGAATAGTAGTTAATGATTGATTTTTTAATAGGAGAGAGAATGAGTGGGAGGAATTTTAAGTTAATGGTTGGTTTTTTTGTAAATATGTTAACTTTATAAGGGTATAATGAATGTTTTTTTTTGTAAATATATGAAGATAAGGGTATAAATATATTCAAAAACTTGCCATTTATGGAAATGAACTCTTGGTCTGGGACGAACCAAAAGGGAAAGATCTGAGACGAACCAAAAGGAAGAGTAGAACCCTTGATTTGGGACGGAGGGAGTATATTATGAGACTGATGAGCACTTACCTATTTTAGTTCCTTTGAGCTGCTCGTCTTTATCATGATCAATGTGACTTCCGAAAAATGACTTGATTGAATGCCTAAAACGATGCTTTGCCATTTCGTCTTTCTTTCTGTCTTCAGAAAATCATACAACAAACATGAGTTTTTAGTAATCTGAAGGACCCATAAAATTGGGGGAGTAGGTTGGTTGTGCAGACAAGCTCCTTTTTTATATCATCTCAACAATTAGCAGCAATAGTGATTGCTGATGCATGGGACAAAGTTGGAGTATATATTGAACTATGTTAAACTATATTACAAGAAATACAGAAACAAATAAATCACTTTCTTTAAAAATAATGACCAGTCAAATGCAAGAGTCATTTTGATTTTTTAAAAGATGGAGTATACTCCCTCCGTCCTGTCCGAAGGGGTAAATTTTTTGCCTTGCAAGGGAATTAAGAAAAATGATGTAGGAAAGAGAAAAAGTGTATAGTGAAATAAATGTTGCGAGTATGAAAAGTGATGTAGAAAAGAGAAAGTGGGGTAGAGAATAGTTAGTGGATATTTATTGTGAGTATGATAAGTGGGTCCCACAACTAAAGAAGTAATAAAAAACTTTTCATTTTTGAATTGTGCTCCTTCAAATGGGGACGTCCAAAAAGAAAATTTGTGCCCCCTTTGAACGGGACGGAGGGAGTATATTGAACCATGTTAAACTACAAAGACTACGATGTAAGTTATGTGACTCTTGGGACCTTTAAACATACCAAAAAATATGGAAAAAAAAACAACTATTAAAAGGCATACTATTAGATGAAATAACCACTGATTGGACCATATCATCATAATGCATGCTCCTTATTTATTTTGTATGGAAGGAATAAAAAAGGCATGCTCGTTATTATTACAAGCAATTTTAGTTGGAGCCTACAGAGATTCTCCAAATTGGCAAATAGCCAGAATTTCAAATTTGAAAAGGACAGCTAAGAAATTCATCAAATTAATCTGTTTCCTGATCCATGACCCTGGGTGTCAAAGGTTACACTTTCTCTCTCTACAATACTCTCTCTAGCGCTCTCATACACATGTTTACTCAAATAAACACCTACTTACTTTTACACCCGAGGGTTATAGCGGGGCAATCCTCGCACCCCTAATGGTGCTATTTTGCAGATCTTGCCCGAAGTGCGACACATTTTCTGCAACCTTTGCCACCCCGGGTCGCGGCGTCATCATTTCCCAAGATGTCGGTGAAGTGTCATAATTTGCAAACATAATAATTGCTCTTTTTGTTGATTTTCAAACCTGATTAAACAAGGCAATTACCACACTTGCTTTTGGTTCAAATTTAGTTTAAAGATATGAAATCTTATATTATTCCTCCAAAGATTCGGAAATAAACTTTTCAACTATTTTTTAAATGTCTGAAATTCTCAATAAGCTTACGGAAAAAATAATATTAAAACTGTCCATTTGGATGCATTAAATATACCACAATATTTTGGGGGAAACTAGTTTCTCCCTAAGTTATAAAAAGTCCTATTTTTTTAAACTGATATTATATTCATCAAATATTTGCAAGTTGAAAAAAATTGGACTTTTTATAATTTATGGAGAAACTGATTTCTCCCAAAACTTACTCTAAATATACTCCCTCTCCGTCTAGTAACAAGAGTTCATGGCTTCCAACCTGTAGGTCATGGGTTCGATTCCCCCACCAGTGGTTAGAGGGAATGACATTGCCCTCCCTAGCATAGCTAGGCGCCTCTGTGAAGTGCATCAAGGGGGGAGCGGTGAAATGTGTTGATCCCCTTCTTTTTAAAATTCTTTTTAAAAGGAAAAAGAAAAAAAACAAAATAACAGAGAGAGGGAGTATTTGGAACCAAGTTTGTGAATGTCATAAATGAATTTCATTGAATAAAGAATTATTATTAAATGTTCATTTTTGAATAATAATATTTGTTATGGGATGTCTACTAAAAAAAAGTATTCTCTCCTTCCCACTTTTGTCCCATTTCAAGAGTCCTATTTTTTAATTTGGTCCGTTCCAGACTAAGAGTCTCATTCCATAAATAACAAATTTTGAACAGTGTTTCGGATATTTATACCCTTATAATGTAAATATATTAAAAAAAACCCATTCATTATGCTCTTATAATGTTAACATATTTAAAAAAAAAAAAACCAATGAAAAAGAAGTTTTATCATAAATGTTTTAACTTTTACATTCTCTCTCTTCTAATCTTCTATCCACTTGCAATTCTTTATTCATTTTTTAAAAAATTTCTTAAAAAGCGTAAAATACTACACTAGGACCCTTAAAGTGAGACGAAGGGAATAACATTTTTATAGGACGAAGGGAGTACTTGTAACCAAGATAGGCTTAAGAATATGAAAAACAAGGAGAGGGAAAATTATCCAAAGCTAAATATTGCACAAAGAGAAAAAAAAAAGAAGAAAGGATTAATAATACTAAAATCATTGATAAATTCATCTAATAACAAGGAAGAAAAACGGAAAGAGTAAGTTTTGGGAGAAATCAGTTTCTCCATAAATTATAAAAAGTCCAATTTTTTTCAACTTGCAAATATTTGACGAATATAAGAGCAGTTTAAAAAAACAGGACTTTTTATAACTTAGGAAGAAACTAGTTTCCCCCAAAATATTGTGAAACGGAAAAGACATTTTCATGAGGGAATAATGATTTTATTTTAATTTTTTTTTTTTTTTAACCATAAACTGGATCTTATGAATTTATTTGGGACAAACTTCCATATTTAACATAAGCGAACGCATTCTCATCAATAATCAATAAAGCCTCCGTTTGTTTCACGAAAAATAACTCTCAAAAAATGATTTTTTGAAAAATATTTTTTGAAAAATGAAAATGCTTTCCGGAAAACATTTTCCGATGTTTGGTGAAGCTTAAGAAAACATTTTTCGTTGTTTAGTAGTTTCATTAAAATAACTTTCTAAAGATAAAACCAATACAAACAAAGGAAAATGTTTTCCGAAAAACAACTTTCAGGTAAAGGTAAATCAAGCTCATTTTCCATTGATCCGGAAAATGTTTTTCGTAGACTTCATTTTCCGACGTTTAACAAACAGAACGGAGCCTAAGATTATGATCGCAGTTGAAACAGAAAGTAGGTGCAACTTTATCGATGAAATGAAGAACATCTAAGCTACTCGAAAATTCATTCACTTCTAACTCCATTAACGAGCTTACATTACATCACGTCGATAATCATAAAATCAAAACTCAAGTTAACAGAGCCAAAATGGAGAAGAATTTAATCTACTAAACAAAATTTTCCCTATCAAATTCAACCAGGAGATGATTTTTTGTTTTTAGTTACTGATAAATAACAAGGAGATTACCTGCGAATCTGAGAGCTCGAAGAATTTGAACTTGAGAGAGAGAGGAGAGAGAGAGAGAGAGAGAAAATAGCTTAATAAGATGATAACAAGGAGATTACCTGCGAATCTGAGAGCTCGAAGAATTTCAACTTGAGAGAGAGAGAGAGAGAGAGAGAAGGAGCTAATGGCAGCAGCACCAACTCTCAGAGAGCAGGCTCCAAAATAATTAACGAAATTTTGGTGTGAATGAAGAGGAGAGAGAAAGAGAGAGTACTGTACCGCACACATGAAATGGATTGTATTTGTAGGAGCATTTAAATTAATTTTCCCATAAATTCTCTAAACCGCCCTTTCACTTTGAGAAAATAGCTTCAGGGTTACGTGATTTGTAACTTGCCATTAACTGCCCTTATCATTTTTTGTGTGAAATGCCAACAGGGCAGATCCAGCCCTACTCGTATTATATTACAAGTGGCTCTAGGTCATCTCAGAATTTTAATTTTTTTTTAACTTAAGTCACCGATTATATGTAACTTTTTTTTTTATATATGAAGTTATTTTTCACTGTTTTATTATTTACAATATTTTTTAAATATCAAGCCCACGCAGTTTCAAAATCCTAGATTCGCGTCTGCCAACGAGATAAGAATGTATCGGGTCTGGTACCGTCGATGTTCATTTCAATTTCAACCGTTCACTCAAAACGGCATTTGAGAAATATATTGTTCGACTAATACATCTCGTTCATTCATTTAGTTTACTCGCCACGATCTCGATCGTCATTTTAAAATGACGGCGGCTGCTGTGCAGTCAAATTCATTTGACTTAAAGTTGTTACTCTTTTACGAGTTACAAAATAAGAAATTACTCCCTCCGTCTCACTTCAAAGAGCCCATGGTAATATTTCACGGATTTTAAGAAATTTTTTAAAAAATGAATAAAAGAATTGAAAGTGGGTAGAAGATTAGAGGAGAGAGAATTTAAAAGTTAAAAACATTTAACAGGAGAGAGAATGAGTGGGAGGAATAACAAGTTAATGAATGATTTTTTGTACATATGTTAACATTATAAGGGTATAATGAATGATTTTTTTTGTAAATATATAAACATTATAAGAATATAAATATTATTAGACAATAATACAACTAGTTGTACATATAATTGGGTTGGGGTATGGCAATATGAAGCATGTTCTTTTGTGCTGCCACTGCCACTGGTGCAGTGAACCAAGAACATTTATTGCATAAATAGCCAAAATATTTTTAATGATTTGCACAAAAAGACCTTAGTAACCCAAAATTCATGTTCCTTATAATCTATATATACAACAAAATTTCTATCTTATTTGCAGACTACTTCCAATACCGCGCCCTGAAAAAATTCAAACATTTTCTTAAAAGAAATCGAAAAATAAAAATAAAATTGTAAAAACGCTTATCTCGATCACATTAGACCTAAACCGTACGATCTAGCTTGATTCCTCGAAGTAACCTCCGTAAGCGTCTTCTTAAGATAATCACACCGCCCACGATGATAATCGATCCAAACACAAAGTTGCCTTATAGCCTCCCTCTTTTCCTCTTTCAAAACCAACATTCCTTCTTCGTTCTCTTTCGCCACCTTCTCAAATTCGCGAACTTTGTTCTCAAGCTTCCATACTTTCTGTCTCAATCCTAATATCTCCTCTTCTTTGCTATCTAACTGCGATAAAACGCTGTCAAAGTCAACTTTGACCAACTTAATCGCCTTGTTCTTCCTCCCTACAAAGTCCTTTACAAAATGCAGCTCGCAAGACACCTTTGAGATTCTGTTCATGAAATGTTCGCAACATTCTGAAAACTTTAACCCCATTGTGTCTAATTTAACGAGCATTTCGTTAGAAATTATCGTTAAATCCTTAATCTTCTCTAGCGCTTCTCGTTTAGTCCGTTGATCTTGCTCAAATTGTTCTTGTGTGTTTTTATACCAATCTATACATTCTGCATGTAACTGCTCAGCTACACGGATTCTTCTGCTTAATAACCGGATATTGTCTTCAAATTTCTTCCGAAATTCCTCTGCCATTTCCTCCATTTTCCTCTCCGCAGTTTTCAAACTCAGTTTTGAGTCCAAGAAGTTCCCTTGCACTTGCTTGTGTTCTTGGCTGAGCTTTTTCATAACATCTTCTTTCTGTTCCAAAATCTTATTTTTTTCCGTTACTTTGTTCGTTAGCTCGTTGTTAAGTTCATGCAGTCGAGTTATGCTATGAGAATGTTCTTCCCTCTCTTTCTCGATCTGAAATTGCGATAATCTCTTCTCACTCTGCAAGTTATCCAACTTTTGCTTGAAACTTTTGGTTTCGTTCTCGTAAACTTCAACTTTCTTTTGTAGAAGGAAAACTCCGTTATCTTTTTCCCGAACTTTCCCTTCCAAGTCGAAGATCTTTGCATAAAGCTCATCTTTCTCGACTTTTGATTGGTTGGCTTCGCCGTACATGATCTTTAACTTTTCCTCCAAGTCACTTTTCGCACTTGTCAAGGAACTCGTCTCCACTTCTAAGTATTTTACCCGTAGATTCAAGCTGTTTTTTGCATCCCTTTCATCAACATCCTTTCTTTCCAACAACAATTTCAAATTTTCTATCTGCATAACATAGTCTGACATTTCTCGAGATTTCTTCTCGAGTTCCATTTTTAAGTTCTTTACACGTAGATTCAAAGCTTCTCGACCCTCTTTCAGATTTTCTAACTGCATAACATATTCTGACATTTCTCGAGATTTTTTCTCGAGCTTCATTTCCAAGTCCTTTACAAGTAGATTCAAAGCCTCTCGACCCTGTTTTAGACTCTCTATCTGCTTAACATATTCTGACATTTCTCGAGATTTCTTCTCAAGCTCGCCTTCTTTCTTGTTCTTCTGAGTAGATAACAACTTCAATTCTTGCTGCAAAATATTAATCTCATCCGTTAAACTTTTCACTTGGGTTAATCCTTTTTTATTTACAGACAACATTTGTTCTTCCAAATCATGTTTTTGAGCATGTAAAGAAACGACTTCCACTTGCAAATTCTCTGCATTTTTCATGGCCTCATCAATCTTAGCCATAGATTCATCCTCTCTAGCTTCCATTTCCGAAACTAAAGCTTTCAGTCCTATATTTTCCTCCCCTTTTCTTCCAATCTCCGTCTCATATTCCACCTCCCGAGCCCTCAATTTCTCAAGCTCAATCTTCAACACATCAGCCTGCCCTTCAAGAACCTGATTTTCTGTAGTGAGAGAGAATATCTCTTTCTCTCTCTCAGCCAATCTCTCCTTCAATAAGCTAGACTCCTCTGTGAGGTTCTCCATCATATTATCGTGTACCATACTCGACGATGAAGACACTGGCTCTACATTCAAGGCTTCTTTGACCACTTCATTCGCCTCGTCTAAATACGAGCCTTCAGGTTCAGAGTTGTTCAGACCGTCTGATTTCACCACCTTTTGACTGAACGGATCAGCTCTTGGCGTTCCGCTGTTTTGGCTGCTCAAGTTACCCGGAGAGAAGTCAGAATCTTCACTGACAGATGAAGAGGAAGAAGAAGAAGAGCTTTTTTCATCGCTGTCGGTGACTTTGTTTCTTACCCCTTCCTTGATATCTTCGTAGAGAACATATAGAGATTGATATTGTTTGTGAAAATCTTCGACTAGTTGAATCAGTTCGGATTTTTTCGTCTGATTTGCTTCTTTGTTTCCTTGGTTTATGCTCTTGATCAGCTTCAGAATCCTTCTTACTTTCTTGTCGATCTCTGCAATAAGCAATAAATATTGTCAGAAGCAAAAGTTGATAGAAAATTGTCAGAAAAAATAGCAAATTCCATTACATAGTAAAACATATTAAAAGGGCAAGCTTGTCAGAAAGGCACATTTCAGAATTTGTGTCATGTACAGTCGGATTGCATAGTAGCTCGACAAATCTTACTATGTTACTGTAAATGTTATCTACACGTGTTATATTATAAGACGTAAGTCATGTACTATACAAATCAGATTGTCATGTATCCCGCCTGCACAAACGTCAGATCCCACGTTTCATATGTGGTCTTGGGTTCGATCCCTTCGGATGATGCCCGTAGGACCCACATGATATATGACATTGGATGATCCGGGATTGAGGAACTTACGGCTACTACGCCGTTGATGTTGTGTAAACATTAAGGATCCACGGCCGTGGTAACGTAGAGCTTGTGACCTTTCTATTGAGATAGGATCCCACAATCTCCAATTATATTGTAACGACGAAAGAGGTTGTTGTTGCTGTTGTTGTTGTTTTGGAGAGAAAGTGTTACCTATTTTCATCCATTTCTGTTGTTCATCTTTTTCTGGGTTGATCCATAACGACTTCATCGACTCCTTCAATCTATTATTCGCCATCCCGAGAAACAAATTTTTTTTTTCAAAGAAAATTATGCACTCGCCTTGAGACGAAACAACTCGAAGATCTGATCAGAATTGTATATTTAAGAGATTTTAGTTCGAAAAATTTGGAAGATTGACCACCTCAAATCACCACATTGTATCATGCAATTTACAAGGTTTGACAACATATACAAATTGGCGATAAATTTTGTAATGCGCATGGAAAAAAATCATTTCTGCATGCGTAAACACATAGTTATCTATCGGAAACGGAAACAGATAAAAGGGAAAGTCTTATGCTGTAAGAACTCTCGTTATGCGTGAAAAAGGTAAAAAAAACGCATACGAAAACAGAAAAAAAAATGTGAAATGATTTGTGTAGTTGAAAAGATTGCATGACACTACCTTTTTTTTCCTTTTTGATAACCCAGATTTCCAGCTTCGCCAGACAGTTAAATTGAGAGGAAGGAGAGAGATTCTTTAGATAGGCTTTGTTGTGTTTCTTGTTTTTGGCTTAGATTTTAGATCATTCAAATCAAAATGACTTGGGATCGTTAATGAAATGTTGTTTTAAGTATGCATAAAAATTGATCCAACATGTGGATGATTTAAAGTCCATTAATATGTACTTAGGTGAATATTTGATGGAAAAATAGCCAAAGAAATATGTCATCGTACTAACACTTTGTTTATAATTAATGCAATATACCACAACGTTACCACTTAAAACAACGTAATATTATCAAAATTTAGGAAGTTCAATAACTTTAAACTAACAATTTGAAAATAAGACTATTTTTACAAATAAAAATGACGAATGGAAGCATCTTTATGAAACAGAGGGAGGGAGTATTCTTAACTACTTAGGCTCCGTTTGTTTCATGTAAAACATTTTCCGGAAAATGTTTTCCTTGTTTTCGGGTGTTTGTTTCAAGTAAAATGTTTTCCGAAAAATGTTTTACCTACTTTCGAGTGTTTGGTAACCACTTGTAAAAGAAAGTCAAATGTAAAACATTTTACAAGGATGTAAAAAAAGGAGGTTTTCTTTGTAAAATGATTTACCAATTTCAAATTAGTAAATCATTTTACAATTTCTTGTTCTTGGCGCTTAATGTCTTTCGTATTACGCTTACGATCTAACATAATAATAATAATAATTAAAAAAAAATTTAAGCACCCACTTCCCATCCCACCCCCCCAAAAAAAAATTTTTTTGGAAGCATCCAACCCCACTTCCTGCCTACCCCGCCCCCACCCAAAAAAAAAAAAAATTTTTTTTTTTTGGATCTCGCCCCACCTGCCCCACCCACCCCCCCCCAAATTTTTTTGGAAACCGCCCCACCCAGCCCCTGCCTACCTCCCCACCCCCTACCCACTCCCCAAAAAAAAAAAATTTTTTTTTTTTTGAAAGCGCCCACCCACCCCGCCTACCCCACCCCCACCCTCCCCCCAATTTTTTTTTTTTTATTTTTATTTTTTTGGAAACCGCCCCACCGCCCCCCCTACAGGCCCCGCCCCCCCAAAAAAAAATTTTTTTTTTTTAGGCCAGCCCCACCCATTCCCGCTACCCACCCCACCCCACCCCCACCCTCCCCCCCAAAAAAAAATTTTTTTTTAATTTTTTTTTTTTTGGAGCCTCCCGCCCCCTGCCTACCCCACCCGCCCCCTCCCCCCAAAAAAAATTTTTTTTATTTTTTTTTCAGCCCCACGCCACCCCTGCCCACTTCCACCACCCCCCAAATTTTTTTTTTATTTTTATTTTTTGAAGCCGCCACGCTTACCCACTGCCCACCCCCCACCCCCCCCCCTTTGAAAAATTTTTGGAAGCCAGCCCACCCACCCCTGCCTACCCCACCCCTACCCACCCGCCCCCAAAAAAATTTTTTTTTGGAAACCTTCCCCCCACCACTTCCTGCCACCACTCCCACTCCACCCCCCAAAAAAATTTTTTTTTTTTTTTGGAAGCGCCCACCCACCCCCTCCCCCAATTTTTTTTTTTATTTTACACCCCCTACCACTTTCCCCCAAAAAAAAATATTTTTTTTTTATTTTTTATTAAAAAATTAAAAAAAAAATTTGGGGGGGGGGGTGGGTGGGGCGGTTTCCAAAGTTGATTTAAATTAATAAAAAAAAAGTGACATTTCCGAAAAACATTTTCGTCAAATTTGCCAAAGCATTTGAAAACAAGATCATGATATTTTACAAGAAAACATTTTACGTGGAAATCTTTTTACGTAGAAAACATTTCTAAGGAAACCTTTTACGTGAAATCATTTCTGTGAAAGCGTTTTCGGAAAATGTTTTATGCGAAACAAACGGAGCCTTAGACGCAATATAGTTTTTTACCGAAAGTCCCTAAATCTAATGCAATCTAAGACGCAATATAGTTTTTTACCGAAAGTCCCTAAATCTAATGCAATCTACAAAAAAAACTCCGCCCCAGTTATCCCATTAATAACAATTTTTAAAAAGGATAGAGATATTTTTGATGTTTTATAAAATTATGATCAAATTTAGAAAGTTTAGAAAGGATTGATAATAAAATTAAAGTGGAACAAAATTTTATACTTCCTCCATCCCTCTCCAAATGTCTCAATTTTTCATTTTGTGTGTCTCATTTAAAATGTCTCAACCCAAAAAAAGAAAGTTTTTATTACTTTTTTATTACTATTTCACTCACTCATTCTCTCTCTTACTTTACTTTTACACTCACAACATTCTCTCTCCTAACTATTCCTCCCACTCATTCTCTCTCCTATTTAATTTTTTATACTCATAACATTTAAACTTTTTTTCTTTTCTACATTACTTTCCTTAATTTCCACGCGAACCCATTTCATTTTAAGACATTTGGGGTGTGACGGAGGGAGTAACAACTATGATAAGTTTTGCAATTTTGACAAAGAAAGAAATGCATTAATTAATTAATTAAATAGAGCCGTTTGACTTGCCCTATAAGACACCTTTTTCGTCTCACTCTGCCGTACACACACAAACCCTGTGTATAAGCTAGTCAGTCACTTCACCGGCGAAGCCACCGCACAACCACCACCCTTCACCGTTCTGTCACATCTCTAGGGTTTCTATATTTGCCAACGGCCACAACAATGGAACATGAAACAAAACCACCTGTAATCCATCTCAGTCGTCCAATCCCCACCGCCAACTCCACCATTCCGGAACTCATCTCTCACCTCCGATCAGCTCATCAAAAGGATTCTTTTGACTTGGTCACAAAAATCCTCTTAGCTCGAGAAGAGAATTCGAACAATTCTGCAAAGGAAATGTCAATGGAGTTGGTTAATCGAAACAAGGATTTGGAGTTAATTGAGAACAAGCACCGTCAATTGGTGTCGGAGAAGGTCTCGATTGAGGATGAATTGAAGAAATGTAAGACGGAGAGGGATGGGGCTAAGGATGAATTGAAGAATTGTAGGTTTGAATGTGGGGAGTTGAGAGAGAAGTTGATGAGATCGGAGGAGGCACTGAATTTGTATGTGGGGAGAGAGAAGAGGGCCGATGAGAGGTACGAGAAGCTGGTTGAGGATTACAAGGAAGCTGAAAGCAGGCTGAGGGGGGAGAAATCAAGGTCTGAGACTGAAACTGTAACCTGGAAGAAGAAGTATCATGATTTGGTCCAGAAGGTTTTAAAGCTGGAAGAATATATTGGAGGGTTGGTGGAAGATGAGGGAGAGGAATTGCTAGGTAACTTTTCAATATTTTAATATTTTTTTTCTAATTTTTGTTCCATTCAATTTGTTCTATTTTTTTTTTATCTAAATTTGATATAAAATGACTCCACATATTTTGTAGTACGATAGTAAAAAAAGTCAGATAGATGGTAAGAGTGAAACACGCCCGTAAGTTTGATGGAGAGTTTTCCCTAATCTGCATTCACTATTTTCCCCACCATTACCATTTTTATTTTTTTTTTGTATTTTTTTTTATGATTTCCAATTTACTTAGCTCATTTCTAAAAGACAGTGGAGTAGAATGAGTTGAATTGCCCTGTATATGGTCAAGGTTTACTTATTACTCCATTACTCGCTCTTCTTCCTTGGTTCTCATCCCTCTCTCTCTCATTCTTCTTCCTCGATTGGCAATATTGGAAGTTCGATGGTTTTAACCTAACAATTTTGGAAATGGGACTATCTTTTTGGGACGAACAAAAATGGCAAATTGGAACATCTTTATGGGATATTGGGATGCGGCGGCAGGCTAAGATTTTCACTTTGTTTGTATCAGGTGTCGATTCTTCTGGCAACAACCATGATAATGGAAGGGCCATTAATAAGCAATTTGTGCTGGACTCAAGGAGCCCGAGTCAGATGATGGCTGTGCCCATATTAGGAAATGGTAAACGTGAGATTATTGAACTCGATGATAGTGATCATGATGATAAACCTAATGGAAACGGAATTCCTTTGACTACAACCAGTGCTTCAGAGCCTGGTGCAAAAGAGACCTGTGGAAAGCTCAGATCTTCCCAGACAAGTGAAGAAGACAAAGGGGGCTGCAAAGAGACCACCACTCATTCAATGCTCAATGCAAAAAGAGCTTCGAGTTCTGAAATACTTGAAACGGATATTGGGCCGCATAAAATAAGGCGCCTGCAAGAAATGGGCCATGAGCCGAAAGTTTCTTCTAGCTCTTTTGATACCTCTGACCTCGGTGACAAATCTTTAATGGATTCTTTTATGGAGGAATTGGTTGGTAATACCCAGGGGGAAAGGAAATGTGAAGCATGGAAGTATGAAACGGACATGCTTCGGGCATTTGAGAAGGACTACGAAATCTGTATGAATGCTGTTTGTGCAATATATAGACAGCAAAAGTCGAAAGAGAAATCGAGCAATCCTTTAATGCCTTGCAGCAATCAAGGAATTAGACACTTCGACGTTCTCAGGTATGAATGATCACTTTTCCTGAATCTGCTTTTTATGTATAGCTACTAAAACTAGCACTTCTCGTTACAACTTACTATGTGCTGCTAGCCTGCTTCGTGTTTTACTGCGTAAAATTATTGGTCAAAGTTATACGAAAATTATCTCAAAAAAGTGGGACTATCTTCATGAGACGGAGGGAGTATTTATACGAGTCTGATCACTTGGCCGACTTGATAAGATATACTGTACATAATATCTATGATCTGCTGATCTTGCTATAAAAAATATTGGAAGTAGCTCACCTTGTTTAATTTCTTTGCTATGTGGATATCAAATTTCAATAAAAAAAAAAATAAGAATTTGATATTTAAATTCAAATTTTGGATGCTGCTATACCTGTTTCAGTGGAACCAGATTGGCTGAGCTGCTTATTGATGGAGATCCAGAAGGTAAGCTGAGAAAATCTGTTTCAGACCTTCAACTGAATAATCGAAAAGCTCTGGACGAGTGCCGGAAAATAGCCAAACTGTACACCAATCAACTGTTTCAGATATACAAGAGCAAGAAGGACCCTTTCTTCTTCCCATCCTAATTACTCAAAAAAAAAAAAAAAAAAATCAGTCAGGGATGAACTGCTAGTTTAGGGGCCGATCTAGTAGTATGTAACTAAAGTGGGCTCCAGCCCACCTCAGAATTTTGATAAAAAAAAATAAAATTACCTAAGTCACCGACTATATGTAACTTTTTATATATATATATATGAAGTTATTTTTTACTGTTATAATTGTTTATAATATTTTTTAAATATCAAGCTCACGCAATTTTAAAATTCTGAATTCTCCACGGCTAGTTAGTAGCTAGGTATTTGAAATGTTGTAAATCAATGGTGACAAACCATTATATCTCTTGCTTGATGGGAATGAAAATAGATTATTATCTTTTGGTGAAATCCATCATTAAGGGTTGAGTTTCAACCTTGTTTATTATTCACTCCGTCCCAAAATAAATTGACCTTTTCATATTTAAGAAACACTTTTTAAAAGTTGATTTTTAATAATTAAAATTTATAAATATTTTTGTTATCTAGTTTCAATTTTTTGATTTTTTTTGATTTTGTAGTTATAAAATGAAATATGAAAAAAAATAGTAAAAAATCATTTAGGAACATCGTTGGGACAAAAAAAAAGTCACACAGAAGACTACATTGATATTAATCAACTGCATGTGAAACGCTTCAGAAGACTACACTAATATTAATCTACTGTATGTGAAACGCTTCGAAGAATACACTGATATTAATCTACTGCATGTGAAACGCTTTAGAAGAGTACACTGATATTAATCTACTGCATGTGAAACGCTTCATTAGTTTCATTTAAATAGTTCACGTTTGAAAATCTTGATTTACAAATTTTGTATACAATTTTTTTTTTATAATTTGTACTAAAGTGATACTCCCTCCGTCCCAGCCCACTGTAAACAAAAAAAATGGCACATCAATTAAGGATATTATTAAGATAATGAAAATGTGTGGTAGAAAATGAAGAGAGAGAATGAGTGGAGTAAATAGTAGGTTGGTTGAATAAATTGTGTGGTGGAGAATGAGTGGAGTTAATGAGTGGGTGGGATAGGGAGAATATAAAATATTAAAGGACATTCCATTTATGACAGTTTACACTGGACTGGAATGGACCAAAAGGAAAATAAGTTTACACTGGACTGGACTGGGACGGAGGGAGTATTTTCCAATATCATGTTTAGAATATAAAAGATAAATTTTGAATAAATAAAATAGAGTATTTTTTGACTTATGGAGCAATTTGTTAATTAATTAAAATTAAATTTACGACACCTTCTTAACTTCCCATCACTCTCACGGCTGCTGCGGCTGCTGCCTTTTCAGTTTTCACTGTCCACACTCCACACACACTACAGTCAAAACCTAGTTCTGTCTAAAAAGCTCGGCTAACCGCCGGCGAAGCCACCGACCAACCACTTCCCTCTGCTGTTCTTTCAAATTTCTAGGGTTTCATTTCCCAACCTTAACAATGGAACATGAAACAAAACCACCTATAATTCATCTCAGTCGTCCAATCCCCACCGCCAACTCCACCATTCCGGAGCTCATCTCTTACCTCCGAATAGCTCATCAGAAGGAATACTTCGACCTCGTCATGAACATTCTCTTAGCTCGAGAAGAGAATTTGAACAAGTCTGTAAAGGAAATGTCGGTTGAGGTGATTAATCGAAAGAAGGATTTTGAGTTAATTGAGAGTAAGAACAGTCGATTGGTTCTGGAGAAGGTTGCGATTGAGGACGAATTGAAGAAATGTAGGATGGAGAGGGATGGGGTTAGTGATGAATTGAAGAAATGTAGGTTTGAATATGGGGAGATGAGAGACAAGCTATTGAGATCGGTTGAGGAGCTGAATTTGTATGTTGAGAGAGAGAAGAGGGCCGTTGAGAGGTACAAGCAGCTGGTTGAGGATTCCCAGGAAGCCGAGAGCAGGTTGAAGGGGGAGAAGATTAGGGCTGAGGCAGAAATTGTAGCATGGAAGAAGAAGAATGAAGATTGGAGCCAGAGGGTTTTAAAGCTAGAAAAAGATATTGCAGGGTTGGTGGAAAATGTGGAGGAGGAATTGCTAGGTATTACAATATTTATTTCTAATTTTTGTTGCGTTTTAATATCATTATGTCCTCCGCAGATATCTGTGTTTGATAATTCAGAAACCCTAATCAGAAACCCGAAAGGGAAATTAGTAACCATTATTATGGGACGTAGGGAGTCTATGGTACTCTTCTAACCCTAATCAGAAACCCTAAAACAGACGTAGCCCATCAATACGAGTTTTAAGCCCAATTAAGAAATACCCCAACATAAATTGTAGCATTCACTATCTTCCCCACCTTTACCAATTTACCCCCATTACCCCAGTGAAAAATGGGCTCATAATGACCCTATAACTCCATGCTCATTTCAAAAGATACTGGAGTAGAATGAGTTGGATTGGCCTATACATGGTCAAGATTTAACCTTTCAGTGTTGTATTAGTGGTCTAACAATAGATTGTTCTTTCTCTTTTCGAACCATTACCATCTTTTAATGTACAGTCTAAGTGGATAGCATTAAAATCAACACCTGTTATTGGTCCATGTTGCATGTCTGAGTTTTTTGCCTTATGTTGCAAAACACATAGTTAGTATGTGCGTATATCGATCTAAAAGTACTCTAATTCTGCTTAAAGTTTGAAGCGTTGTTGTTTGGTGTTGTATCATTGTTTGCCTAAGTGCATGGGCGACATATGAATTAGAAGTACAAGCGTCTACACCAGATTTTGTACTACGTTCAACCACTTGATCTATACTGTTCAAAAGGAGTTTATCATGAAATTGTGAAATATGTTTGCATTAGTAAGTGCGTGAATATTTCTGAGTATCTAGTACTTGATATGATTGAATAAATATCAAGAAGTTTGGGTCAACTACCAACTTGATTGATTTCCAAATCTGTGTCAAGCTTTAAACTCTAAATAGCCTTTTTTACCCCCTCCATTATTTCGTGACGGTTGGAAAGTTCTCCCCAAGTGTGAGATTGTTGCTTAGAACGGATCATGAGTCATGACGTGAAGGAGAGGTCATACTTGAAATCTTACACTTATATGGATTAGTTCAAGCTCTTCTGACGGAAATATCTTCCTGATCCATAACCTCATAAATAAACCCCATTTTTGGCTCCACATGTTGCCATACCTTCATGATTCCCAGAGCCACTACAGTCTACCTACATTGTTTTCTTGACCCCTTTGCCCGCTTTTGTTTGACCAGCCAACACGATTCTATTTATGACTACAAAGCATATCCTACAAAGATTTTCAGAACCTCACAGTACTTTCCAATGTAATGAGATTGTTGTGGAATGTGCACTGCCCGAAGTAGTAATTCTCTGTCTCATCCTTGCATGAAATCAACCACCCAAGTGGCCCACGTTATGAAAAATTTATGTTATTAAACCGCGGCAGCAGGTGCTTTAAACTTTTTCACTTTCTTTGTATACTAAATATATGTATGCTGGTAGCTACTTGTATAAAACTTTTCTTATGAAGTGAAAATGTGTGTCAACCTCTTTTGACAAAAGCGTGTGTGTCAGTATCAGGTGCCGATTCTTCTTTCAAGAACCATGATAATGGATGGGCCATCAATAAGCAGATTGTGCCGGACTCAAGGAGTCAGAGTCAGATGATGGCTTCGACCGTAATCGGAAATGGTAAAAGTGAAATTATTGAACTTGATGATAGTGATGATGATAAACCTAATGGAAATGGAATTGTTTTGACTGCAACCAGTGCTTCAGAGCTTGGTTCAAAAGAGACCTGTGGAAAGCTCATATCTTCTCAGACAGGTGAAAAGGACATCAGGGGCTGCAAGGAGACATCCACTCCTCATTCAATGCCCAATACAAAAAGAGCTTCGAGATCTGAAATACTTGAAACGGATATTGGGCAGCATAAAAAGAGGCGCCTGCAAGAAATGGGTCATGAGCCGAAAGTTTCTTCTAGCTTCTTTGATACCTCTAACCTTGGTGACAAATCTTTTATGGAGGACTTGGTTGATAATCCCAAGGGGGAAAGGGAATGTAAAGCATGGAAGTATGAGGTGGACATGATTCGGGCATTTGAGAAGGACGACAAAATCTGTATGAATGCTGTTTGTGCAATATATCGACAGCAAAAGTCTAAAGAGAAATCTAGCAATCCTTTATTGCTTGGCAGCAATCAAGGATTTAACCATTTTGACGTTCTCAGGTATGAATGATCTAGATAGGTGGCAGCTTAATCACTTTTTCCTGAATTTGCTTTTAATGTTACTATGTGCCTATAGCCTGCTGATTGTGTTACTGCGTGAAATCATAATCCTGATCATTGGAAATATAGTATTTCTTTTTGAGGATATACATTTCATCCCTTTGCCCATTGAATAGATACTGTAGAGTCCATACTTGTAGAAGTAACTAAGAACCAAGATCAGCATTGAAATGGTTTTTCATTGATAAGCCCCTATGTGACTAAAGACAAGCTTTTCTGAAGGTTTGACCCCGACCTGCTCAGTGTTCTCTTTGCTTCTACTTCTGCTCTCTCTCTCTCTCCAGTGAATTCATATGCTAGTCCTTTAACTTTGTCTCTCTCAACATACTTGTAGCCGAAAAAACAGAGACCCCCACACAAATCAGTTTTTACATATGCAACTTACTGATTTCCAATGATTCTCAGATCCTGAGCCAATGGTTGCAACTTGAAACTGATTTCCTTCTCTATATATACTAGTCTGATCACTCAGACAACTTTGTGAGATATACTCCATAATACACCGGTGGAGCTACCTTGAGCCATATGGGGGCAGTCGCCCCCATTGGTTATCACATGCTAATACGTTTTCTTCTATCCTTTTTCTTAAATTTAAGGATTTCAATGTAAAAAATAAATGTTACCCCTTTGTTCAAGGAAAAAAAGCATTAAATATATTTTGCCCCATTTATAATGTGGCAGAGTCTGAATAATTTAAAATTATGCAATTATCCCCCCACCCCAAAAAAAAAAATAAAAAATAAAAAATAAATCTATTGTGTTGATCTTGCCATGGAAATAGTGGAAGAGTAAGTTACAAAAAAAGGCTCACAAAATTTTGATCACAAATAGTGTTGTCAATAGTATATTGGATGTTGTGTTTGTAGACCCCACTGCTCATTAAATAAAGATCCAATCGAATCTTACCAACTGTATTTGTGGCCAAATTTGTGATTTTTTTTTATTTTGTGCCCCCAGCATTGCTCACAGTGGAAAGTAGCTCATCTTGTTTGCTCTATGGATATCAAATTTGAACTAAAAAAATAAGAATTTGAGATTTTGATTGATATTTTGGATGGTGTACTTGTTTTCAGTGGAACCAAGTTGTGTGAGCTGCTTATTGATGGAGATTCAGAAGGTAAGCTGAGAAAATCTGTTTCAGACCTTCAACAGCATAATCCAAAAGCTCTGAACGAGTGCCGGAAACTAGCTATACGGTATTCCAAGCAGCTGTTTCAGATATACAACAGCAAGAAGGACCCTTTCTTCTTCCCATCCTAATTACTACCAATCAAACGTCAGTTAGTGGCCAGGTATTGGAATGTTGTAAATCAATGGTGTTCTTCTTTTGGTTTCCCTTTTGTATAATCCCTCCGTCCCATAACAAATGGTACTAACGTTAGGAAGGTGGTTTACTAGTTTGTAAACGTTAGGAAGGTGGTTTACTAGTTGTAATTTACGTTTACAAATATAAAATTGCACTACGTCACTTTCCTTATTTGAAAACGCGTCATTTATTTTGGGACAAACTAAAATGGAAAGTGCGTCTTTTATTCTCAAGGGAGGGACTGATGGTCAGTTCTAATGACCATAAATTATTAGCCGTACAGGAAAATAATGTATGAATTGCAAGGAACTCAATGTACTAAGCCACTTTTGTGTGACACTCAAATGCTTGATGCCACATTTCTCAAATGCGTGATACCCATTTTTGTTTTTTTATGTGAAATTGTTACGGCCGGAAACACAAGTGATATTCAAGGTGATAACAGCACCAACGATAGTACTTGAGATAGTACACACACACTTCAAAAATAAAAACAATTTGGTAAAAGAGATTGCAGCGGAAAATGATACCAAAATTGTTTTTCTCAAGTTACATAAATTATATAACTTGAGGATGACTCTTAGGCAATACTTTATATTCACTATGAAAAATGAGTTACAAGGCCGAAATGTTCCCTATGACTATTACAATGTACTCCCTCCGTTCTACTTCAAGGTTCCTACTTTCCTTTTTGGTCCGTCCCACTTCAAAGTTCCCTTCCATAAATGACAAGTTTTGAATATATTTATACCCTTATGATTTAATATATTTACAAAAAAACCATTCATTATACATTTATAAATTTACAAAAAAAACCAATCATTAACTTACTATTCCTCCCACTCATTTTCTCTCCTATTAAATACTCCCTCCGTCCCAGCCGAGTGTTCACTTATTTCCCTTTTGGTCCGTCCCAGTCGAGTGTGAACTACCCAAAATGGAAGGGGATCTTCACTATTTACCCCACTCATTCTCTCTCCTATTTTACTTTTACACTCACAACATTCTCTCTCCTAACTATTCCTTCCACTCATTCTCTCTCCTATTTTACTTTTACACTCACAACATTCTCTCTCCACTTTTTCTCTCTCTTACTTTTCCTTAATCGGTGTGCCCAACATTTTGGTTCACACTGGGCTGGGACGGAAGGAGTATTTTTAACTTTTACCTTCTCTCTCCTCTAATCTTCTACCATTTTAAAAAAAAATCAATCATTAACTACTATTCTCTATCCCACATTTAATTTTTACATTATCTCTCCTCTATTCTAAACAACACAAACAAAAAAATTTCTTAAAAAGCGTGAAATCCACGCCAAGGAACTTTGGTGTGGGACGGAGGGAGTAATTTTTATGGAACAAGAGATAAATAACGAATTTCAATCCTAGCCAACACACAACTTGAAATCAAGGTAATCAAGTGTGAAACATTATATGAGAGGATGGAACAATCGAACCAAATAAGAACTCTATCTCTATATGCTTGAAGGTGTGAAGTGTGTAAAAATGGCATATCTTCAAATGTCTCCTTCAATGCATATTTATAGTCTTCAATGTCTTGAAGGCTACTCAAATTGTAAAAGCCTTGGGCTGTCTTGGACGTTGAGGAGGAAGTGGGGAAGTGGCTGGCTTGTTCCTTACTTCGTGGGAATAGTTAGCTCCTTCTCCCCTTTTTTAGCAACCGAAAACTTGCTCTCCGAGTTCACGCATCATGGGCTTGTACTCCCAAGCTTTTCTATCCTTGTACTCTCTCTTAAACAACAACAACAACCTTGACATAGTCTTCCCACGATTTTGAAGTTATTGACACAAACAAGGTGTGAGCGCCTCCCAACTCCCGGACCTATAAACTGTGTCCCAAGATGGAGGGTCCCAAAATATACCATTTCCAAAAACTTTTCTTTTAAATCTACTTGAAAAGTATAACAATCCATTTTAAAAACCATTTCAAAATAACCTCCCTACATAGAGGTGAAATATGAACCTGCTTCTACCAGTTATAACCTGAATAATTTACAAATACTACAACTGCTATGGCTTACACAAGCCATCTTTTAAAACAATCCAAACCCAAGATTAATTACAACATTACCTACTGAAAATGTTTTATAACAGTTTCCCAGTATCAAATAACCACAACTACTCCCAACTCCCACATAAATGCATACATACCCTGACAACCAAAATACGATCCAAACTCCTTCCCGGCCTCACCGGTATGGTCCACCTGTCTCAGCTGAATCTAAAACAGTAAAGGGAGAAGGGGTGAGATAAAATCTCAGCAAGCTATTATGCATGCAACAATATGCCATACAATATGCAACACATAACAGGTTGCTCAATATCACATTGGGAAAACAGTAAACACTTTACGTTACCTTTCCCTACCTTTGCCATCTGACCAGTAAGTCCTGCAATAGGCAACACATACACATGCTGCTCATATAATATGCAACACACATAGGTTGCTCAACAACAACTATGCAACACCAAACCGGTTGCTCAATAACCACATTGGGAAAACAGTAAACACTTTATGTTACCTTTTCCATCTGACCAATAAGTCACATACAATGCAACATACAATCAAGTTGCTAATATCACATTGGGAAAACAGTAAACACATTACGTTACCTTTCCCTTATCATTCCCATCTGAATCATATGTAGTACAATGGTGGGAGGGTTACTCCGCTCTCGTGAAATGCTAGTGCTTATTCACGTCTTATACGACCCCAATAGAGATCCATATAAGTTATCAGCTATCTGTGCCTGACTGCTTATATACACAGAAGCTGCGCACCCCCAGACCGTGGCCACAGACGGGGGAGAGGTCACAGGTATAAGGCAATCTAAACACTTTATGAAATATCTTCTCATAAGTGTTAAGATCCCATATACCCCCACAATGTTCAGCTGATACCATCATAGTCAAGCACATAATAGATACTTGAACATAAGTCCACCCTATGGGACATCAATATACATAACATGGAACTATAACTCATGTTAAATCAATCACAATAGTGCACATGTATTTCAACACTATTGAATAACAATACAATACAAGGACATGGTATTAAGTACTCATGCTCAACCCAAGAAACTGTGCAACAAGTATTTGAACACTTTGTACACAATCAACTATGAACAGGTAATCACTTATGTCACCAAGTATATCACATAAGTCTTACGTAATCAATTCATACTATGGAAATTAGAAACAGGGTGTTCAACTCCTGTCTAACGAACGCAGTAGTGCAACTTCTTATTTAAGGCACTATATAAACCTATAACCTTATATAGGTCACCACATAGGGGTACAATAACATGTAAGTAGCCCTACATCATCACAATACAACATTGAACAACTTCCCTTTGGGGTTCAAGTTCAAAAAACCAAGTTTTATAACATTTGGTTCAATGGTCAAAAACTGCCTTTCAAGCAAGTTCACGACCATTTTTAAAGCACTTCCCATTATCCAATTGGCCCATTTCAAATTCCCTAATGTAGTACTATAGTTGTACTAAATAGAGGATCAAAAAGTGTTCCAATCCGAGTTGTTTAGCCTAGGTTTGCAAAGCCTAGAAAATGGACCAAAACTGCAAATTAGAACAGTTCAATGACAAAACTGCCTTGCAAGCAACTTTCAATCAATATTTAAAGATCTTGTCAATACCTTTTTGGACTATTCCAAGTGCTAAAATGTTGTACTAAAGTTGTACTACAAGTTTAGTTAAAGAGTGGTTCAATCCTTACCCATTTACCTAGGTCTACAAGGCCCCAAAGTTGACCCCAAACCCTTGTTCTGGTCACGAGTCGTGCATGCATGCACGAGTCGTGAAACTCCCCTGCACGACTGATTCCAAGGCCACGACTACCTTTCACGAGTGACCCCTGAGGGTCACGACTCGTGCTCATAGGCACGAGTCGTGCCCTTCCACCAGAAACCCTTGCTGCCTTCGAAACATCAGCAGAACACATCACAACCACAACAGTTCAACACCAGTTACTGCCACCCTTGGTCTCAGCTATTTCAAGGCCATTTACAGCAGTGAATACACATGGTTTGGGACACTAATATACTCCATCTATCACCAATAACACATAATTACCCACTCCCCAATTCAGTTCCAACCCTTGACTTCACCCTTTGCCAAGTTGATTAACACCAACTTAGTTGGTTCCCAGTTTAAACCTTCAACTGAAGTTTCCATCATTGCACAACTTGCTAATAACATTCTAAACACATATTTTGGACCATGATATACTCCCTCTAGCACCAATAACATATACACAACATGTTTAAACAACAATTATACCAAATCCACACCAAATACTCAAGCCATGGCATGGAAGTTTTCATGTTCTAACCAAACCAATTTCCTTTGCTCTCAGCTGTCTCCAAGTCATTTACAGTAGTGTAATTAAAGGTTTGGGACTCTAATATACTCTCTTCTTACCCACTAACACATATATAACATGGATACAATGATTATCAATCCATAACACCACTCCTAGGCCACGGTTTTTGCGAAACAACAACCGTACACTAGCAAAGAATAACAACAATTTCGCAGAACTTACTTCAAAGAATCGCAAGGGTTTCTAAACTGCCTTCAAACCTCACTATACCTCAGGTTTAAAGCATATTCATACTCTCTCCATGCTCTATAACATATACACAACATGGATACAACAATTAGTAACCCATGATACCACCTTTTGCCAAGAAAATCAACACCAACCTAGTTGGTTTCCAATTTCAACCTTCACTGAAGTTTCCATCAGTGAACAACTTGGTAATAACAACAAATTAACAACTTTAATCATAGTATGAACAATTATAACAAAGAAACATAACAACTTACTAATTTAAAGCACAATAAAAAGAAGATAGGATCGGCTCTTCTTGCTCTACACACCTCCCTTGGCATTAATTTGAAGACGGAATCAACAACCACCTCACGGCTGAATTCCTAGGAATTTATGAAGCTTACCTAGGGTTTGGAACTTTGTAGAACGTAGGAGAAGAAGAGGAAGCTGAGGAAAATGATTTTCTTCCTTGGATAAACTTGGGAGGATATTTATATACACAACATTACATACAAGCTCCTCCAAGTTTGCAACTTCAACAAACAACCACCTTAAACTTACAATTACACGTAAGCTCCTCAAACTTTTTATAACACTTTCATTTCACATCTCAAATGTCATCATTCTACTACACAAATTTCCCATTTCTCTCTTTTAGACATTATATAATCCATTGATATTTTAATATCTAAAATCAAGTAAGTTATCAACTTCAAAAATAACACATAGCCAAATCAATTTGCCATTTCTAATATCAGAATGAACTCATAGTCATTCCCTATCACAATGAATAAGAAGGGATGCAATGCATCCCAACCCTCGCGTGCTTAACACGTGGCCAAATAGGTGTCCGGACCTAGGGTCGTGACACAAGGCTTGGTAAAAGTTTATGCATAAAACGTTATTTATGCTTAACTTTCTCTTTTCAAATTTCTCCATGATTTTAGCTCATTCCTCCATTATATTATATAACCTGAAATATGGACTTACAACATATACTAAACAGATCATATTAGCACATTAGTACATAAACAATTAATCAAGAAATGTGCAACTACTCCCTCCGTCCCGGTAGTAAGTTCACAGTTACTGTTTGCGCGCAAATTAAGGAAAAAGTTAGTGGAGAAAATGTTGTGAGTATGAAAAGTGAGGTTGGAGAGAGAAAGTGGGGTGTAAAATAGTGATTTGATTGGTGTTGTGAGTATAAAAGTAAAGTAGGAGAGAGAATTAGTGGGTGGAATAGGTAAGATTCTTTGCCATTTTAGGATGTGTGAAGTTTGTAATGGGACACCTAATGAGAAAAGTGTGCAGGTTGTAGCGGGACGGAGGGAGTATATTAATTCCAGCACAGGAAATCATCTAGAATATCATTTGAAAAGTGCTGAAATCACTTCGCGGTAATTGGCCATTCCATGGCGGAATGGAATGGTCAATTCCGTTGACTTCATTCCTTCGCCGTGTTTGGTTCAAAATTTCCATTCCCCCGGAATGCTCAATTTCTTGGCTTGATGGAATTTGTCATTCCCTCCATATATGGAAGGAATGACCAATTCCCTTGGCAATGGAATGAAAAAAAAATTTATGACCAAAATACCCCTACCTACCCCCCCAATCCAGCCCCACCCCACCCCCATCCAGCCCCCCACCACCCCCACCCCCCACCCCACGATTTTTTTTTGCATGCCCCCTGCCCTACCCCCCATCCAGCCCCCACCCCCCACCCCTCACCCACCCCCCTTTCCTCCACAATTTTTTTTTATACCCCTGCCCTACCCCCCCCCCCCCTCCATGATTTTTTTTATACCCCCTGCCCTACCCCCCCATCCCTCACCCCCTGCCCTACCCCCCACAAATTTTTTTTATACCCCCAACCCTACCCCCCATCCAACCCCCACCCCCCACACCCCCCACGAATTTTTTTTTATACCCCCGCCCTACCCCCCATCCAGCCCCCACCCTCACCCCCCACCCCACGATTTTTTTATACCCCCGCCCTACCCCCCATCCAAATTTCCCCCCACCCCACGATTTTTTTTATACCTCGCCCTACCCCCCCCACCACCCCAATTTTTTTTTTTAAAAGAAGGGTAAATTGGTCATTTTATATGCTTTCATTCCATTTTCAAATCAAACATGATTTGCTAAGGAATTGAATGACAATTTCATTCTATTCCGTGCCAACCAAACGGAGGGGTTTGACCAGTTTTTTTCCATTCCAATTTCTTCGGGAATTCAATTCCATTGACCATTTCATTCCTTCACTTTTTTTTCACCGAACCAAACGGCCCCTTAGGATATCATCTGCGTTTTACAGTAACAACATTATATACTTGTGTTAGCATCTATCCGATATTCACCATTAATAATATTATCAACAACAACTTTTAGAATTTCATGAACATGATTAATCTCTCATAAATTTATGGTCAAAGTTCAACAAAAAAGTCAAATGGAACAAACTTTTAAGGACGGAGGGAATATTATCATTCACGCGTGATCGTTGTATAATTATTCGAAACAATTAAAAATTGGCATAAAGCATTTGATCTTGTATTTAAAAGACTAATAAACCTTCGAGCCTGAAAGCTAGACCCACTATAAAGGCATCATTCACTAATCATCTTCTCATTTGGATTAACCACAGTACATCACATGCCTCAAATAGTTCAATTGATAATTTGATACTTAGGCTCCGTTTGTTTCGCGTAAAACGATTTTCCAAAAATGATTTCCCGTAAAATGTTTTTCGGAAAATGAAAATATTTTCCAGAAAATGACATAAACATGTTTTCGGCTGTTTGGTAAGGAAAATATTTTTCGAAAAATATTTTCATGTGTTTAATAAATTAAAGAAAAATACTTTTCGATAAAAACATAATTTGAGATAAGTTGAAAAAGTTAGGGTGGAGTAGGATGATGGAGGTGGGGTGGTAGGATAGAAAGTGGGGATTAGTAGGGGTGAGATGGGTGGGTGTGGGGTAGGGTAGGGTGGTGTGGAAAATGTAAAGGGTAAGATGATGGTAGGTTAGGGTGGTGATAGGGTAGGGTGCGGGGGTAGGGTAGGTATGGTGAGGGTTGTTCAAATATAATTTTAATATAAATAAAAAAAATGCCAGCGGAGGAGTTTTTAAAATATAATTTTAAAATTAATAAAAATATATATTTTTTAACCTTTAGGCGGTGGTGTTGGAAGTGGAAAGTTGTTAAAAGTAAATTTAAAATAAAAAAAATTGACCAAAGAGGGGGGGGGGAGAATTGTACTCCCTCCGTCCCAATCTAAATGTCTTAAAATGGGTTCAGTGCTGGAATTAAGGAAAGTGATGTAAGAAAGAGAAAAATTTTAAATGTTGTGAGTATGAAAAATTAAATAGGAGAGAGAATGAGTGGGAGGAATAGTTAGGAGAGAGAATGTTGTGAGTGTAAAAGTAAAGTAGGAGAGAGAATGAGTGGGTGGAATAGTAAAAAAAACTTTCCTTTTTTGGGTTGAGACATTTTAAATGAAACGCCCAAAAAGGAAAGTTGAGACATTTAGATTGGGACGGAGGGAGTATAAAATAACTTTAATATAAATATTCTTTTATGAGAGGATGGAGTAGGGGGTGATTGATGTGGGATGGATAACGAGGGAGTGTATGGAAAGTTAGGGGTGTGTGTGTGTGAGGGTGTTATCATTTTTCAGAAAATGTTTTACTTAGAAAAAAATTGTAAGTCATTTTACTTAAAAAAATGGGAAAAATATTTTTTTCATTTTTCTGTGCTTACCACTATCAATTTCTATATCCAAAATCCTAAATTTTTACTTATATGTATAGACTTATTTGTATTTTCTAAAATTATAAGGGCTAAAATATAAATTCTAACTTATGTATATGTGTTCGGGTTGAGTCGGGTCTGGTCAACAGTGATACGAAACCCATTTTGAATCCGATCGAATCATAAAAAATTGAAATCATATTCGAAAATTCAAATCGAATTCGATTAAATTGTCATCCATGTCCCTACATACATGGTTATATTCAATATGCAAAGTGAAGAATTATGAATTGTGAAGTTATAATGTCTATTTTACTGATGGAGTAAGATATAGAGTCATTGTCATGTCATTTACACTTGCAATAGTTAGATATAAAATGAGATTATTGTATCGAGATTTTATTTTGTAAGTACAACAAAACTTTAATTCAAATACTATCTTCATCCCAAAATTATTATTTTATTTTATTTTATTTTACATTTTGATTTTGATTTATTTTAGAAAAATAGTTTTAGTTTTAAATTAGGAAATAATATTGTGCATTTTTATTAATGTATAAGTAAATAAAGCATACTCTCTCCGTCCTAGCTTAAGCTTCACCATTTTGGGAGCAGCACAAAATTTAAGAAAAATGTTGAGTGAAAAATGGTTGTGAGAGAGAATAAATGAGTGGGTATGATAAGTGGGATCCACAATTTAAATATATGAGGGAAAAAAATTAGTGGATATGACAAGTGAGCCCCACAATTTATGAATATGAGTATGAGAAGTGGGGTATGTATAATAGAATATTAATAAACCTTTTTCATTTTAAGAATGATGAAGCTTCTATCGAAACATTCATTTGGATAAAAAGTGAAGCTTTGGACGGACGGGTTGGAGAGAGTATAATTGATGTGAGAGATTTGAGTTAGGTTTGACTTAGGTTTGACTTTTCAAAAGGAAAGATTAGTAGTTAAAAGATCTTAAGAACATTGGATTAGTACTACTCTTAACGCATAATCGAGTGGCAGAGATATTTCCTGCTGCAAGTACCACACATTCTCTCTCTCTCTCTCTAGGGTTTATCTATTCCATGGCTTACACAAATTCTCCATTTTCAACCCTCCTCAGTTCTTCCAGATTTACGAATTCACTCCGTTTATACTTAATTTCTCTGTCTCCGGCTCAGTCAGGTACGCCAATCTTTCAATTGACTCCTAATTATTCGCTATTTTTAATCTGTTTTAGTTTACTGAAATAGTAGAATTGATTGATCCTTGCAAGCTATTGTTTGATAAATAAGCGGAATATTTGAATTTTGATTGTTTGGTAAGTTAACCGAATAATTTCGCTTCTTACTTGGCACACGGCATGCTCACTTGATAAAGTTATGTACTTGCTGTTGAGATGCTAAAATGCATCCTTTAGGATTGTTCTTTCATCTGGTAGCCGAAATAATCGGCGAATTTTGAGTACTTGGCTCGCAACTGATGTGTGAACTGTGAAGGTGTGATTAGTCATGCTTCATTCACCATTAGTTTGAACTACCTAGCATCATCTGGTTTATTTTCTGTGCATGTTATTGGAAATTTGGAAGGAACACCGGAGATGGTGGATGTGTTTCTTATTAAGTAATGTTTGGTTACCTGCATTATTGGCCATACTTTGACTCGCTGTCTGGCTGAGTGAAGGGTCAAGGTGTGATTTTTTGTGCTCCAAATTACTCAATTGTGGGGTCTACAAGGTAGCCAGTAGTATCCTGATCCGTCAGTTGCTCGCGAGGTGTCAAAATTGGGATGATCATTTTCAGGCCCGTCTCAATAATTTTAGGGGTCCTGTGCTTAAATGTGAAAAATGGGCTCTTATTATTTAAAAACTAACACAATTTACATATAATATCTAAATACTTTTATAACAGTTAATTTTTTACAAAAGTTAATTTCTAACTACGTTAAGAATTTAAAACTCTAGAGGTTTAAAAATATTTTCAAAATTTTTGAAGGACTAAAGGAATAAAAATACACAAAATGGGGCCTTTGTGAAAATGGGGCCCTGTGCAAGAGAGCCTCTTGCACAGGGTGAAAGCCGGCCCTGATCATTTTGGGCAACTTAGGAGGCGTCTCATCTTTTTGTCTCTATCATCATACCATTTTTTTCAGTTACAACAACAACAACAAAGCCTTAGTACCAAAATAATTTGGGGCCGGCTAACATGAATCCTCATATGTCATCGTGAAATTAAAAAAATGTAAAAAAAAAGTTAAAAGAAAAAATAGGATTTTTTTTTTTTTAAAAAATAGTGATAATAAAAGAGTAAATATATAATAGATAAAAAAAAACATCAACTCCATTCACCCACATGAATTTTTGCCCTCCACTCAGACGTCTTCAACGCCATACTTTCATCCCATCCCAGTAAATTCATATCGTTTTCAATCAGCCTAATCCAAAATTGCTTGGTTTTTCCCTATCCCTCGCCATTTTATCACTTTTTCACTCATCAGGCCTCCTAACCGGTGCATCACTCGGTCTCCATTTCACGTGACCAAACCATCTCAGACGATTCTGCCTCATTCTATCATCAATGGGCGCAACTCTTACTTTACCTCTGATCACCTAATTCCCCGATCGATCATTACCTGTATGCCTACACATTCATCGTAGCATACGCATCTCCGCTACATTCATCTTTTGAACGTGACACTGTTTTAAAGCCCAATATTCAGTGCTATAAAGCAGTGCGCCAGTGCCGGTCTAATTGCCGTGCGGTAGAATTTTTCCTTTAATCTATGGAGCATGCCGGGATCACATAGAAACCCTGTGACACTCTTCCACTTTAACCAATCTGTTTTAATCCTATGAGTCACATCTCCATCTAATTCTCCATCCTTTTGGATAATAGATCCAAGATAGCGAAAAAACTCAGAAGCTTGGACAATCTTTCCATCGAATGTGATCACCCCTGTCTCCTTGCTTCCAACTCTGCTTAACTTACCAATACTTTTTCAGTTAATCTATATTTACCCCCTAACTATCATTTCTGGTGATATCTATTTGAATTCATCATTTAAGTCAAGTTTCTTTGACCATCTGCAGGTTGTTAATTGGTTTATGAATTATAGTCGGGTTAAGTTAGAACCAAGGTTCTGAAAATCACTTATAGATCTTTTGTTGTTGCTTAAAAAAGTGTACTCATGAATGTTATACATTCTTGGGTGAAATTGAAAGATCAAAGTTGAGAAATGAAACTTGCATCATTTTTGTTACGGTCAGTGATGGCTTGCTCTTGTTGCTGGCATTTACTTGTTATGTGGTGGAATGGATTGGCAGGAGTGGGGTGGATATGCTTTGAACTTGTAGTGTTTGTGCAAGAAAGGAGTCTGTGTTTCTCAATTTTATCATGGACTTTTCATTTGTTGTTGGAAGTTTGAACATTGATTTTTCATGTGCCCTCCCCTTCGTAAATTATGTGATCTTTGTGTCTCTTCTCGTATTGAGTTAGTAATTAAAGCTATTTGTTATTCTCGTGGTTTCAGGATAGTTAAATCACTCATAGGATTCAATGAGGTTTCTATTGGCAGCATGGATGACATATCGGAAGATGAACTGACTGCGATTGATGCCATTGGTAGTAGATGCCTTTCAAGCAAAGAGAGTCAACACTTACTTACTCCTGGAAGCTCTAATATGCTGGAGTATCAGGAAACGATTATACCTAGTGAGATTAATGACCTTGAGAGCTCACCCGGGTTGTTTCCAGATTTCTTGGACAGTAAAAACAGTAAAAACAGTGACAGGATTGGTGCATCTGAACATGCAAGCACCAGCCCTCATTGTGTGGATGAGTCTGGAGACTTGATTGAGGAGCTAACATTGAGAAATTATAACAGCGGAAAAGCAATTGCTGGTACCTTAAGCATAAGAGAGAAAGTGCCGACTAGACAAAACCAGTGGCAGAATTTGTATCAAAAAGCTGGTGGAATTGGGAGTGGGAATCTAAATGTAGAAGGTTCTTACAGAGATAATACTATTCCAAGTGTCCGGGAGGATGAGGGATCCACTATATTTCCTGGATTTTGGGATAAAAGAACACCAATTGGGAGTTGTAATGGGGAGATGGACCATTTTCCGATTAATGAAAACAAATCTGCTCCAAGCACTACATTGTTGTCTTCTGGAGGCATTCGGACAAAGATTTTATCCAAATCAGGGTTTTCTCAGTATTTTGTTAAAAATACATTGAAGGGTAAGGGAGTCATCTGTAGAGGCCCATCTCGTGATGGGCATGGTGTCGATATTCGCGGACTGGGTCGCCCAGAGGTTGCTGGTGTTGCTATGGTAGATTCTGATGTTACTCAGAACACAACCAGGGAAACTATTGTTCGCCCTTCCCATGGCTCTCTAGAGCCTAGGCCTGTTCCTTCCCCTGATGCTTTTCGTGATGGTGTGAGTTTAAGAGAATGGCTGAAAGCTGGTCAGAGGAAGGTAAATAGAGTCAAGAGCTTGTACATATTTAAGCAGATTTTGGATTTGGTGGATTTATCTCATTCTCAAGGATTGGCCTTGCAAGAGTTACGACCATCATACTTCAAGTTGTTGCCATCAAACCAGGTTATGTACCTTTGGTCGCCTGTCCAGAAAGAAATAGTTGTGGATGTCAGTGATCAAGAAATTTACAACACCGAATCTAATCAGGACGAGAAGAGGCTATTGGAATCAGGTATTTATTCAGGTGTTAGTCAATGCATAAAGAAGAGAAAGATTGGAGGCAGTAGGAATTATTTCAGAAAGTGGCCCCAGTTTCCAGTACAATCAGGTACCAAATGTAGCACACCCTATGATACCTGCGCTACTTTTGGCGGTGCACAAGATTTGAGGTATGGATTTAATGAACATATGGTCCATAACAAGTACAGCACCCCTCAGTCGTCTAGTGCAACCCAAATAATGTCAAGTTCTGAAAGAGATCTTTTGGAAGAGAAATGGTATACCAGTCCAGAGGAGCTTAGAGAGAGGTGCTGCACATTGTCCTCGAATATCTACTCTCTGGGGATTCTTCTGTTCGAGGTGCGGGAACTTCTTTTCACCTCAATCATTTTTCTTCCATAACATATATGCTCATAAAACAGTGATGCGTTCGATGTGATGAAAGTTGGATTTAAGTTGATTCATTATATTTTTTACACTGACATCTATCTGATAACACGTTGAAGTGGCTGGAAAATATATAACACAAAGTGATACTGATTCTAGGGCATTGTGGTACTGAAAAATAGAAACATGAAATGAAAAATGGAAGTTTGTTTCAGGAACGTTTCGGTACATGGATTTTGTGGATTGGACTTATAGAACATTTATGATTGTAAATTTGTTGCAGGAACCACTACCTGAGTGACTGGTACCTCTCTCTTATGCTAAATCATACTATTTGGGAAATAACATTTTGACTAAATTATAGTTGTTCTTATCTCTATTCAAATGCAGTCTCCTTACAGTTTGTGATTTATATATTTTTTTCTGTTTAGCTTCATATACATTGTTGAGCCCGCTCTAATGGCTTATGGTTTTAGATGCGTTGGTAACATAACCAGGGGCGGAGCCAGGAATTGGCCGAGGGGGGGGGGCAAGATCACACGAGAAAAAAAAATTTCGGGTCGGACAAGTAAAAAATGGGTCGGATCCATGAAATACAATGTATTTTAGTTAACAAAAATGATAAAAGTAAATAATTCAAAAAACGATTGAAATAATGTTGAAGTATTTAACGCAAACAATTTATTAAAATATATTACTCGTACAAAAAAGAAATTCAAATTTGCTAATTAAACTTGGGATAATAGGAAGAAAGACCAAAAATAAAAAAAATGGGAAAAGCCTAACTAATTAATTAAGATTGAAAAAATGTGAGGAAATTAGGAGAAAGCGAAAAACAAAACTGTTAAGAGAAAGAATAGCAAAGCTGGAAGACAAATAAAATTAATTGAAAATGTAGGTAGCAGGGTTTGAACATGGATTTGAAAGGAAACACCAAAAGCTTTAACTTCACCCCTTCTACCGCTGAACCACACCACTCGCTGGTGTTAATTTTGAAGTTAATTATATATATACATATATAACAAAAATATGGTGGGGGCAAAAAAAAAAAATTTCCACTGCATTTCCGCCGCTGGGGGGGGGCGAGTGCCCCCGCCTGCCCCCCCCTGGATCCGCCCCTGAACATAACGTGGTATTATCTGGCTTGGTCTTGTCATTTTTTTTCTTGACAAGGTCTTGGGATAAGGTCATCCCGCTTGCATTTCTTTTCTACGTTAGCTTAAGTTAAACTTATTATACATTTTGCTATCTATCTATGCCCCTCATAAAGTACTTGACTTTTCATGCTCCGTGACTCATTAATTAAACAACAAAAAAGTAGCGGCATAATAGATAGTGACAATTCATAAAAAAAGTTGTTTAAATTATAGACTAATTAATTATCTTCCCTAATCTGTGTGGAAATTCGAGGACGAGTTTTTGGGACGGAGTGAGTATTGAATATGACAGTGGAGACACCACCATAAATGCCACTGAAAGGCCACCATAAACTGTGTAAGATTTGGTTTTACTCTATTATGATATACCAGCAAGACATTTTGATCCATATTTATCCTTCATTTGGAGTTCCAAAAGGAGGGAAGAGAGTAATGAACTAATGTATTTCGTAAGAAAATGGTTGTCTTCTTTCTGGTACTAGTATCTATATTTATCTTTTCTTTTCTTCAGGTTTCATGTCTTCCCATCAACTGAGTTTTAATATCTTTAGTCTTCTCTGCGACTTAATTATGTATTTTTTGGTTCCAGTTACTTGGCTCATTTGACTCTGACCGAGCCCATGCTGTTGCAATGGCAGACCTGCATCATAGGATTCTTCCTCCAACTTTCTTGTCAGAAAATCCCAAGGAAGCTGGATTCTGTCTTTGGCTGCTTCATCCTGAGCCTTCATCACGCCCGTCATCAAGGTAATGCTGAACTTTATTTCTGTCGGTTTTTCCTGCATGAAAATTAATGTGACTGTTGAAACATGGACGGTTTGTCTCTTCAGCTTTTACCCTGTGCAACTATTGTATAAGTCCTAACTTTAGACTACAACAATCAATTTTTGTTAAGTTAATAGTGGGGAATATCTAGGTATAAATGTTGAATAGTATCCCTAGAGTATATTTACTTTTACCTCGGAATCATATCTTTGCTAGACGAAGAAGAAATGAAGTTGAAACCGTAGCTCTTTTCTTAACCATATAATAATGTCACCCGTGAAAGAATAGTATTTCACAAACTTGATAATAACGTGTAACAGATAATATAATCTGTGAGAGTTACATTGAGCAGTTTCACATCCATATTTGTTGACATTAGAAGAGAACATGAGCAAGGTATTTCTAGAATGATGTTTATGTTTGAGGATTGAGTAAGAATTTTGGATGGGTCTCTTTTGCTTAAAATGGAAATACGAACTTTCATATGTTTATTTAAAAACTTCTGCTTCCTCTTCTAAATGTGAAATAGGATCATATCTATGTGATTAGCCTAGGTTAAACTCATATTTGATGTATTACATAAACCTAAACATACCATTGTGTGTCGGCTTAAGCCTTCTAATTTGCAAGGTTATTCCGGGTGAGAGTACAACAACTCAACATAGACTTGTGGTACTTGATTTTCGAAGTAGGAAAATTTCAAGAAATAGAAAACCACAAGTAGACCCTAGAATCAAGTTTAAATGGGAGAATCAACAAAGATTTTTAGCTAAGATGACTACTACCGGTATTTGGTCGAGTAATGGAGGATATGGATATAGATTTGACTATGACTAAGATGGAGCATACCATTAAGGAGGTGGCGAAAGAAGTCCTTGGAGAATCTAAAGGAAGCGTGCTAACAAGTAAGGACACATCATGATGGAACGAGAAAGTAAAGAAAGCGAGAATGCTACAAATTATTGGAAAAATGCAAGATCGAAGAGAACTATGAGAAGTATAAACAAATATTTTTAGCTAATATGACTACTACCGGTATTTGGTCGAGTAATACGGAGGATATGGATATAGATTTGACCTGGACTAAGATGGAGCATACCATAAAGGAGGTGGCGAAAGAAGTCCTCGGAGCGTGCTACCAAGTAAGGACACATCATGGTGGAACGAGGAAGTAAAACAAACAATCAAGAGCAAGCGAGAATGTAATTATTGGAAAAATGCAACAGCGAAGAGAACTATGAAAAATATAAGGAGGCTAGAAGAGAAGCAAAGAAATCAACAAGAGACGCTAGAGCAAAGGTGAATCAGGAACTTTATGATAGATTGGATACAAAAGAAGCGGAAAAGGACATATATAGACTTGCTCGTACGAGGGATAAGAGGATACGGGATATTGGGAGGGTTAAATGTTTGAAGGATGTAGGCCAAAGAGTTCTGGTCAGGGATAAAGAGATAAAAGATAGATGGAGTTCGTATGTTGATACCTTATTCAATGGCAATCAAGAGCAGGATATTGGAGATATAATAACAAAGGTGATGTCCAAGATTGTGCCAACTATCGCGGATCAAACTAATGAGCCATAATATGAAACTTTGGGAACTAGTGATTGCACAAAGGATAAGGAGAATTGTGAATATTTTTTTGGATAACCAATTTGGATTTATGCCCGGGAGATCGACTATGGAGGCACTCTATCTATGAGACAAACCATGGAGAAATATCAGAATAAAAAGAAATATTTGCATATGATTTTCATTGATTTGGAGAAGGCGTATGATAAAGTGCCAAGAGAGGTACTTTGGTGGGCTTTAGCAAAGAAAGGCTGATAGGCTAAAGTCGCATGCCTACAAATTAATTACCAAGACAAGACTCGGCTACAAAACTGCAGCTAGGACAAGTCCAGGGTCGATCCACTGAAGAACGGTTATTTATTTGCACAATTGTCACTTGACAAGATTGGGGGTCTAAGATTGATTTTATTAAATTCCTAAGACGGGAATAAAAAAACTAAGTTGTAAACAATTAAAGGAAAGCACTTTGGATCAATTATTTTCCCTGTCTATCATTCAAATATCATTGGTTAACTCTTTTCACTTTTACCCTATTCGCTCGATCACGAGATGTATTTCAACATCTATCTCTTCCTTTTATATTAGTTAATAGCAATGACACATTCACTAATAACCCTAATCAATACTTAAACCTAACTGACACAGTCTAGATTCACAATATCGATTGATTCCGTTTTAAGAGATTAAGATCGAGAACACGTTATAATGTTATTTCAATTAGATACTTGTCTATTTTCTCTCCCTTCACAATTTACCATGACACATGCATAAATCATAAATTTGCTACTTGTGAAACCCTAAATTGACACAATCTTAGGGGATTCTAGCAATGAATTAAAGATCCAAGATTAAACAATTGCCCTAATTGAAAAACCCTAGAAATCAAATCAATCAATTAAAACAGAAGAAAATATGAATAGGACAAAATAGATGAAAAAAATTAACATCAATTGAATTCAAGACGGTTTCAAAAATTGAATCCAAAGCAAGAAATTTAGTTCTCCATAAAAAGCTATGAATTCTTTAGGGAAAAAAAATAATAAAAGTCTAACCAAAATTATTGACAAAAGAAGTATATATACTCCTCCGTCCAATAAACCTAATCTAATAAGGAAAAAGAAAAGAAAAATAAAAACAAAACTTTCCTAAATCCCATCACATAGCCACACGCCAGCAGGAACAACATAAAAAAAAAAAGAAATCAAAAAGGACAATAAATATAGAGTTCCAAGTCAACAGGCCAGCCAAGGACTCGTGGAACGACTCGTGAAGGTAATTTCAGTCGTGCTGAATCCAAGAACGACTCGTACCAATTTGCACCACTCGTGCTTGTTTTCTTTGGTCCAAAATTCATTCGCCATAGTTGCACTTTAGTCACTCAAGTTTTCAAATTTGCAGCTTGGCCCCTGAATTTTATATTTTCAGCTCACTCCCCAATTTTCCATAATTGTAGTTTGGTCCCTGGATTACAATAAAATCTCAATACATCCTCTCAATACATATTTCACTTGTTGGGATGTGGAGTCAAAACCATGGGTAAAGGAATTTGAGCCGCGGTCGGAGGAGTTGGTGAGATCAAGGAGTGTTCAAGTCGTCGGAGTTTCTGGACAGGAGAGTGGCCGCGCTAGGCCCAGGGCGGGCGCGCTGGAGGCATGGACAAAGGCGTTGAACTCTCTGGACAGTTGCGCGACCGCGCTGGAAGGAGAGGGCGGCCGCGCTGGCCACGAATCTGGACTGATTTGGTTTCCTATCTTGACGAGATCTCCTCTTGCTTGGTGATTCCTTTTGGTAGTAATATTTGGAAGGACTTGTGAAGAAAGAAGATTACTTTCTTGAGTAGGAATTCTTTTATTACTAGGATTTGATTTATTGTTCCCTATAAATACATGTGATAGCCTAGAAACAAATTGTAACATCTGAAAATATTAGAGAGAATATTTTGGCTTGGTAGCGCCCGGACGTAGTTGTTGTTGCAACGAAAGGGTTAACAATTCTTGTGTGTTCCTTTGTGTGTGATTTACTTTTCGTGTGTGTTGCTCTTATTATTACTCCAAGCTTGGGCCGTTCCGCTGCGTGGATTCACAACAACTGGTATCAGAGCCTTTGGTTTTGTCGAATCATTGGTTGGCTGGTCTTTTGCTATGGATTTCTTGGGAGCTTTGGAGGATGGTAATAAGGTGTTGATCGAAAAGTTTGATGGGACGGATTTCAATTTTTGAAAGACACAAATCGAGGATGTTCTCGGAACAAGGATTCAGATCTACCATTAAAAGAAAGGCCTACGGACATGAGGAAGCAAAATTCGAAATCTTGGATCGGAAAGCGTTAGGGCTTGTTAGGCAAACGTTGACCAAGGATGTGGCGAAGAATGTTTTGGAGGCGAAGACTACCATGGAGATGTTAGAGATGTTGGCGAGCATGTACGAGGCACCATCGGCGGCGAATAAAGCTCATCTAACGAGGAAGCCATTGAACATAAGGATGGTGGAAGGCATGTCGGCAACAAAACATATAAGTGAATTCAAATCTACTGCGACCCAACTATCTTCCGTGGCTGTTACTCTTGATGACGAGGTACTAGCGTTGATATTACTTTCTTCTTTGCCGGAAAGTTGGGATACGACTGCGATAGCAGTTAACGTTTCAACAGAAAAGTGAAGTTGAAGTTTTCGGATGTCGTTGATGTGATTCTTGGCGAAGAAATTCGTAGGAAGAGCAAGGGTGAGACATCGGGGCTAGCACTAAATGTCGGTGAAAAGAGTAAGGGTGGCAAGAAGGTGATTACTTGCTATGATTGTGGGGAGAAGGGGCACTTTAGGAGAAGTTGTCCGGGCCAGCAGAGCGAAGGAATTGAATGTTGAGGAGATAGCGGATGCATTAATCTTGGGTGGGAGCGGTTCAACAGATTCGTGGGTTTTGGATTCGGGCTCGACGTTTCATTCATGCACTGCAGAAAGAATGGAGCAAGACGTTCGGGTGATTTTGGGGTTGTTCGTTTGGGAAACAATAATCTGGCCAAGGTCATGGAAAGGGGTTGTTCGGGTCAAAGCAACGGATGGGACTGTTTTGCGGCTACGTGATGTGCGACATATTCCAGATTTGAAGAGGAACTTGATTTCCATAAGGCAACTTGATAAGGAGGGTTGTGTGGTGACCTTCGATTGTGGGACATGGAAGGTAAACCGCGGAGCTAGCTTGGTGGCTCGTGGCGGCATGGAAAATATGTTGTATACCACATGCAACATGAGTCGTTGGGGGAAACGAAGGCGCATCCCAATGATGAATGGTGGTGACCGAGATCGCCATGGTGGGAGAAATTTCACTAAACGGTATGTTGGTAGAAAATTGGGTAATGAAGTCGGCCGACGCGGAGCCAATTTGGCCAATATGGGAGCGGGATCTAGAACGGTGATGCGATGGGTTGCAAAGAACACACAAAGGTTCCAAGCTTGTGATTGTGTGGGGCACGTGGATTCGCGCTGTTCAGGATCGATAGTTAGCAAGCAAGTGAGCGGGGATGTGCAGGGAGGATCATTCGGAATGAAGACTCGGAGCATGGTAGAACCGACAGTTATGTTGAAGCGTAGCTCGCCTTCAACTCACTTGGATAACTAGACAAGAGGCCGGGCGCTACCAACGCAATAGCTGGCCACTGAAATTTGTTTCAAGAGAGGTATCATGGATGGTTTGTCTCCAAGTGGGAGATTGTTGGGATGTGGAGTCAAAACCATGGGTAAAGGAATTTGAGCCGCGGTCGGAGGAGTTGGTGAGATCAAGGAGTGTTCAAGTCGTCGGAGTTTCTGGACAGGAGAGCGGCCGCGCTAGGCCTGTGGCGGGAGCGCGGAGGCATGGACAAAGGCGTTGAACTCTTCGGGACAGCGCGACCGCGCCGGGAAGGAGAGGGCGGCCGCGCTGGCCACGAATCTGGACTGATTTGGTTTCCTATCTTGACGAGATCTCCTCTTGCTTGGTGATTCCTTTTGGTAGTAATATTTGGAAGGACTTGTGAAGAAAGAAGATTACTTTCTTGAGTAGGAATTCTTTTATTACTATGATTTGATTTATTGTTCCCTATAAATACATGTGATAGCCTAGAAACAAATTGTAACATCTGAAAATATTAGAGAGAATATTTTGGCTTGGTAGCGCCCCCGGACGTAGTTGTTGTTGCAACGAACCGGGTTAACAATTCTTGTGTGTTCCTTTGTGTGTGTTTTACTTTTCGTGTGTGTTGCTCTTATTATTACTCCAAGCTTGGGCCGTTCCGCTACGTGGATTCACAACATCACTCAAATTACATCAAACCTATACTAAATACATAAAAATAAAGAAGCATAGGGACGGAAATATCGAAAATAGATAGTATAAATTACGTCATATCAAAGGCGTTTCAATAAATATTTTGATATTATCAAGGACATGTATAATGGAGTTAGTGCTAGTGTTGGAAAGACAAAAGAGTTTCATATTACGATTGGAGTGTATCAAGGTTCTGCACTTAATCCCTTTCTCTTTTTTCTAATAATGGACGAATTGATAAGTTCAATCCAAGATGATATACCATTGTATGTTGTTCGCAGATGATATTGTGATGATTGATGAGACAAGAGGGTGTTGAAAGTAAAATGGAGTTGTGGAGATTTGATGAAAAGATTGTTCAATCTTCCGAGTTTTTTCGCTATCTTGGATCTATTACCCAAAAGGACGAAGAATTGGATGGAGATGTGACTAATAGGATTAAAGTAGGTTGGTTGAATCGCAAGAGTGCCACAGGATTTCAATGTGAACCTGACATGTCTCATAGATTAAAGGGAAAATTCTACTGCATGGCAATAGGTTGACACTGCTTTATGGTACTTAATGTTGGGCCGTGAAACAGTATCACGTTAATAAGATGAATGTAGCGGAGATGCGTATGCTACGATGGGTATGTGGGCCTACAAGAAATGATTGATTGAGGAATGAGGTGATCAGCGGTAAAGTAGGAGTTGTGTATTGAGGATAAAATGAGGGAGAATCGTCTAAGATGGTTTGGTGAGACGGAGAGCGAGTGATGTATCGGTTAGAAGGCGTGAAGAGTGGAGAAGTGATAAGATGGTGAGGGGTTGGGGAAGACCCAAGCAAAATTGAATTTTGGTGAATGAAAATGTTATGAATTTACTTGGATTGAATGTAAATATGGGGTTGAAGAGGCCGGAGTGGAGGGCAAAAATTCATGTTTATTATATATTTATTCTTTTATTATCACTATTTATATTTTTTTTCTTCTCCTTTCATTTTCCCCAACCTATTTCTTCTTCTAACTTATTTTTTTATTACATCTTTTCCTTCACGATGATGACATTCATGTTAGCCGACCCCAAATTATTTTGGGACTAAGGGTTTGTTGTTGTTGTTGTTGTTATAGCCTAATCATATGGCCGCTCTATTAATTTCATTTAAGTTTTAAGCTTTAAATCATAAAGCTTAAAATATTTATCATTGTCAGACACATAAACACTGAGTCGTCTTTTTTCCTAGGTATGAATTATCAATAGTTGTATAAATCCATTTATATGCAGTGGCTGTAGGTTTAAATTTAATTTTAGTATTTTAACTATCTTATGTTTGACAGTTGCCTACTTGGATGTCAATGAGGCTTATACTGAATTGATCTGTCTGGCACCTTACTGACATTGACCTTGTTGGATTAAAATGAATAGTTATTATGAAGCCATGTCATGGTTTTTTTTAATTGCCTAGATTATCCTATTCATGACGCATAATTTCAATCCTAAAATTAGAAAATAAACCTATACCTTTTTGAATAATCACCCAATTTCCCTGCTCTTTAAGATATACAGTCTCTCAAAATTTTGTTATATTATTCAAAAATAAAATATAATAATAATAACAACAACAACAACAACAACGATCAAAACCTTTCATGCAAAAGAAACTATAAGCAAAGAAAGGTTAAATGATGATGTTTATTTATTCTTCTTTTTTATGCATATGGATCAATGTGCTGTTGTTATTGTTATTACTCCCTTCATCCCAGTAGAAGAGGTAACTTCCTCTTGGGAGCATCATAATTGTAAAGTAATATTTCCCTGAAAGGATTTTTTTTTTACAAGAATTTGACTATATTTACCCTCAGTATTATTATTTGCTCATTCAGATATTTCCGCCTATTTCTAGGAAACTAGAAGATTTTCAACCCTTATCTTAATCTGCATGTTTAGTTAAATGCTACTCTTTTGTTGGGATGGAGGGGGTAGTTCTTGTGTAATTAAACTTTTGATCTTATTATTGTCTTCGTCTATATCAGGGAAATCCTACAATCTGAGGTTATACGTGGAATACAAAAATTATCTGGGGATGAGCTATCGTCATCTATTAACCAAGAGGATGGTGACTCGGAGTTACTATCTCATTTTCTTGTGACCCTGAAAGAACAAAAGGACAAAGATGCTACCAAATTAGTGAAATATATTAGGTGCTTAGAATCAGATATTGCAGAAGTCGAAAAGAGGAGAAAGAAATTATGCCCTCTTTCTTGCAATGATGCTATGGGAAACAGTTCGTTTCATGCAGACATCCCAACTTTGGGGGTCAACTTAAACTCACCCCCTTCATCTTGTCTAAGCGATTTGAGGCTGACGAGGAATATGAGTCAGCTTGAAAAAGTTTATTTCTCTGTGAGATCCGAGCTACAGCTTTCTGATAGTGATATGACAATCCCTGTTAATCTGGAATTCCTAGAAAGTCAAGAAACTTTTTCTGGTGCCCAAAACATTGAAAAACGCAAACCAACAGATCGCCTTGGGGCTTTTTTTCATGGGTTGTGCAAGTATGCTCGTTACAGTAAGTTTGAAGTACGTGGTATTCTAAGGAATGGCGATTTTAACACATCTGCAAATGTGATATGCTCATTGAGTTTCGACCGGGATGAGGATTATTTTGCTACTGCTGGGGTGTCAAAGAAAATAAAGGTATATGAGTTCAATGCACTACTGACTGATTCTGTTGATATTCATTATCCAGCAATCGAAATGTCAAACAAATCAAATCTCAGCTGCATTTGTTGGAATAGCTATATAAGGAACTATCTGGCTTCAACAGACTATGATGGCGTGGTAAAGGTGTGTACACTTTGCATTATACACGACTTGAGTTCATATTCTTTTCTGAAAAGGTGCATGAATATCCAACTACTTAGGTTTCCTCCTCTTCCCCAAACCCTATACACACATATGTGTGCGTGTGTAGATATATAATCCCTCTGTCCCATTTAAAGTTACACTTTTGCTTTGGACACGGGGATTAAGAAAAAGTACAAGTGGTGTAAGTGTTTTGAGTATGAAAAGTGAGGTAGTAGAGAGAAAGTGGGGTAGGGAATAGCAAGTAGATAGTTGTTCTGAATATGCAAGTGGGTCCCATTTAATAAAGAAGTATTTAAAATTTTCCATTTTGGGGAAGTGTAATTTTTAGTGGGACAACCTTTTGGGTAAAAAGTGTAACTATTAGTGGGACGGAGGGAGTATGTACATTAGCCTTATTATGTCTATAAATTGCTAGGAGGAGAGGTAGTAATTTTTGTTGCCCGTGAGGTTATAATCCTGGATGGTTTACTTCAGCGGCTGAGCCTTTTTTTTTTTCTGAAATGGGGGCCAGATTAGTTCCACCAAGTTAAAGGGCAAAACAAAATTTAATACATTTTTTCCTTCCCAAAAGGGGGGCAATTTTCAATATATTGCACTAATTCCCCCATAATTTAAAACAATTACACTAAAGGGCAAACCCCGGTGCGTCAAGCGCTCCCCGCCAAGCGGGGGTTGGGAGAGGGAACCATTTGCTAGAGCCTTCCCCTGACAATTGCCAAGAGGCTGTTCGCCAAGGTTCGAACCCGTGACCTTATGGTCACCAAAGGAGCAACTTAACCGTTGCGCCAAGGCTCGCCCTCAAAACAATTACACTAATAAAATAATATTTTTCTTAATTAAAGGGAGGCAATTACCCCCTTACCCATTACCTATCTCCTCTGGTTTACTTTGACATGGATCACTATATTTGCACAACTCGTAGTATATATTTCATCCACCTATTGATGCATATGAAAAGATTTAGTAGTTACTATGTTCTGCACTAATTATTGTCTTCTTTTGTGGGTGATTTCAGATATGGGATGTGGGAAGTGGTGAAGCAGTTTCCCATCATAGTGAGCATGAGAGAAGGGCTTGGTCTGTAGATTTCTCTCAAGTGGATCCCACAAAATTCGTCAGTGGAAGTGATGATTGTTCTGTGAAACTCTGGAGCATTAACGAGGCAAGCTCACTTGTTTTCGCTTTTAATTTTTTTCTTCTTAATGAATTAATCATCCCGAACTTTTATGCAGGCTATTGTAATATAGTTTAATTTGAATATATATATCAAAAATGCTGCTTGGACTTTAATCAGAAGTCGTTGAACTAGCGCTAAATATTAAACGTATTACATTGAATATGAATTTATTTATTAGTTTTTATTTTCTTTTACAGAAAAACAGTTTATCCACAATAAGGAATGTTGCGAATGTCTGCTGTGTTCAGTTCTCTCCTTACTCGACTCATTTGCTGTCTTTTGGCTCTGCGGATTACAAAACCTTTTGCTATGATCTTCGCAATGCCTCAAGACCCTTGTGCATTTTAGCTGGCCATGACAAAGCTGTTAGCTTTGTGAAATTCTTGGACTCTGAAACTATTGTTTCAGCATCCACTGACAATACACTGAAGATGTGGGACCTCAATAAAACCAATTCTGGTGGCTTATCAACAGATGCTTGCATCTCAACCTTTACAGGTCATACTAATGAGAAGGTTGGTTTTCCTACTTAGAATCTAGACTTGTTATTTGAAATCCAAGACTAGATAATTTTGTTTTGTTCAATAGTTATAATTTGGCCTTCTATTGTTTTCAGTAAATATCATTTTCATTCTGTTGTTTTGACTTTGATCTCTCAGAATTTTGTGGGTTTATCTGTTGCCGATGGATACATCACGTGTGGTTCAGAAACAAATGAGGTAACACATGATTTTCTTTATTTATGTCTCTGTTTTTTGAATTGATGTTGGTCTAGCTTCCAATCTTTATTGCTATAAAAAAGAAGTAAATCTTCAAATTCTCAGGACAAGGTGTGGCTTGACAGAGAGAATAAATAATTTCAAAACTAATTACCCTCTAACATTAACTTGCTATTGCTCTGGGTGCATACTTTATTATAAGTACTTTTTTTCTAATCATGGCTAGATTAAGAAAAAGTATTTACGAGTATAATAATACAGTTCCTTTTGGGTTGAATGGTTCACATCACTTACTGAATAGATAAGATGGCCGCCTTGCCACCCTCTTGTTTCTCTGCAGGTTTTTTCTTACTATAGATCGTTGCCTATGCCAATAACTTCCCACAAATTTGGATCTTTTGATCCCATTTCTGGGAAAGAGGTTGAAAATGACAACAATCAGTTTGTTTCTAGTGTCTGCTGGAGACGAAAATCAGACACTGTTGTCGCCGCAAACTCCACGGGGTGCATTAAGCTGTTGCAGATGGTCTAAAGGAATGATATATTGATCAGCAATGTTTCCGGGTTACAGTCAGCTGTTTTGTTTGAAGTCCTGTTTTTTAAGTGAAAAAATGTATTTAATTCATTCGGTATTGGGACTTCAAACGAATGTGATGCGACTGTCACAAAGAAATTTTGTTCAAGAGTCTGATAGAATATCTTCTTGGGTTTATGCTCAAAGGATTTGAGTTTGCAGTTGGGAAACTTGGAGATGATATCAGTGTGCTTGCATCTTTTTATGCGTCAGCTTGTCAGAAATTCTTTCAGGTGTGCACTTCTCTTTTAACTCTGTACGTAAAGCACTCACATTTGCAACCAAGTTGACTTGAACATATCTGTTTAAACCGATATAATGAAAGAGCTCAATCTGCTCATTGTACCCTCGAATGATTATTTGTATCCAAGTAAAGAGTGATGAGTTTGCTGCTCTTCTTCGATTGCAGCCTAAACTATTGTAAATTTACGGTTATTTTTATTGTACATGGAAAAAGAGCTCAATCAGCATCATTTTATACAATTGTTGTTATACCAATGTTGCGCTGGTTATAGGAACGATGTGGTTATACACACACACACACGCACGCACATATATGTATGTATTAATGTATATATACACACACATTTTCTTGTAGATACAATTTGTTGGACAAAGAAAAAACAAAATTCTTAGCTATGAGATGCGTACATGGTGTCAAAAATTTTTCAGTCTACACAGCCTATTCTTTCATGTTAAACTACCTCTAGCTGCTCTACTGCATAAAACTTTAGTAGTGAGAATTGTGTCTACGAGTGAGTGTATTGCGATTTTAAGAAATAGTAATGAACTAATCCATATTGCATTCTGAAAGGCGACCTTTTTGTTGTATATTCGGGCTCATATTTGCTGTTGAAACTAGGCTCTCTCTGAACATTCTAGAACAATTAGCACATGGATATAGCGGAGATGATCTTGGTAAAGAGCATATGTTGGGAGGCCATATATGTGAAGAACCTGGAGAGGAAGATCCTTCAAGGACTCTGGCCGGAGAAGATCCTGGGGAGGAGCATCCTTTAAAGACTCTGGCTGGAGAAGATCCCGGGGAGGAACATCCTTTAAGGAGGATTCTGGCCGGAGAAGATCCTGGGAAGGAACATCCTTTAAGGGCTCTGGCCGGAGAAGATCCCGGGGAAGAACAATCTTTAAAGACTCGTGCTGGAGAAGATAGAGGGGATGAATACCCTTTTGGATTTGGTCCTATTCTCCCTGCTTGAAGTACAAATAAACAGTTTAACTCAAAACCGTAGCAATAATCTTTATTTAGAATGATAAATTTGATGATACAACGTAAAAGACTAACCTAATTTGCTTGGCTTGGTATCTTTCGTTTTTCTAGCTGAAGCTTGTTTCTTATCTTGAATTCTAGATCGGGCCACTTTCTGAGCAGTTTCTTTTGTCGAAACAGCTTTCTTTTCTGAAATCTCGGGACCCTTTGAACTTGAATTATTTGTTATGGAATTTCCAGTTTGAGTTTCTGCAGATTCAGGAGGCTGCTGTAGATTTGAATCAGTTTCCGATGAAGAACATCTCTCTGTTTCTGAAACCTGTAGGCATACAGGTGATGGTTTTTCCTCTTGTATATTAAAACTTACTGACCTTTCTTCTGCAGATTTTGTCAGTGGAAGCTTCCTTTCTGAGGTCAAAAAACTTGTTGACCTACTATCCGCTGCATTTACTGATTTCCTTTGTGGGGCCTCAGAAAACACCGACCTTTGATCGGCCAATGTCAGAAAAGAATTTTTCCCCTCAGAAATTTCTGAACAAACAGACCTTCGATCGCTTGGTCCCAGTATTAGATCGTTCACCAGAGAAGCACGCTCGTCCATTGGAGAATCCCAGCTGCTTCTCTCTCTAGAATTGTCAGAGCTCTTCTCTTTCTCTACAAGTCTAAAAACAAACATTTGGAAAGGAATCTGATACACTGGAGCCAAATCAAAGCTTCCATCTTCAGGGTACTTCTTCATGTACCCAACCTCTAAGTCAACGTAGTCAACAAGAGGCGGTGGTCTTTCCAGTTGACCATGGTCAGGGTTGATCACAAGAATCTTCTTGATATAACGTAAAATCCTACATATGGAAGAGAAACTTGGACGATGAAAAGGGTTTGTCTGCCAGCACTTTCTAGTCAAATTTGCCAAGTATTTCGGGAACGGATGCGGGAAAAGCGGTCTCTCCCCAGCTCTTATATTCCGAACCATTTTCTCGCCTTGAAGATGATTATCTTCAAATGGAACTTTCCCGGTCAAAAGCTCGAAACACAGCATTGCAAAGCTATACACGTCTGCTTTCTCCGTGTACTTGGAACCTTCCGGAGCATTCCATATCATAGGGTCAACCTCATTCTGTCTAGGAGAAGCTCGAGCATAGCTCTTGATCGAGGTCAAACCAAACCCTTTGACTTTTACGTGAAAGTAACCTTCCGGGGATAAACTTCTAGCTTTGAGAAGAATGTTTGATGGATTCAAGTCTCCATGGTAGATCTTCTTCGAGTGCAGATACTCCATACCTCTAGCAATCTGAAGCATAATGTCGATTGCAACCGGGAGAGAAAATGGGACCCGCTTGCGTTGGCTGGAATTCTCTTTCATGTAAGTGAAAACACTCCTTTGCATCAGCTCCATAACTAGAAACCCTTCTTTCCTTTCCTCGTCGTAGAATCCACAGAGATATTGAAGTACATTGGGGTGAGAAAGCGATAAGACTAACGAAATCTCACCCTTCAATGGCTCAATGTCCCCGAAGAAGGTTTTCAAGGCGAAACTCTCTCCCAACCATTGGATCTCCTTATGATGGCTTCCTCCATACCCTAAGCCGCGCTTCACATTATAATCATGCGCATCTACTAAGATCGAACTAGGCAAAAGCGCCTTCATATCCTCGCCGTTGACTTTCTTGACCAAGAATGCTTCAAGCAATTCCTCCGACTTTTCTGTCATGGTATGTTCTAGAATCTTCTTTTCTCTCATCATCTCGAGTAGGGCCCACTTATCTTCTTTCCAAGCACTATCTATACGACCGCACATTTCACGATGAACTAAGTACTGTCTCCCAAACTTCCACTCGAAAAATCTCGGGTCGTTCAAGTCAACATCATACTTTCTAGTCAACACAAACTTCCGCCTCCGCATATCTTCCTCATCTACCCCCGATACTTCAAAAGCCAACTCAATCGCCTCAATGACAAGCGGAAAACAAGAGAGCAAGTTATGAATATGGAATTCCACGCAGTCCTTGCTCCGATGGAGACTAATTGCCTTTCCCCACCAATTCTTGATTTCTAGACATGTTTTGATATAGAGTTCCCCTTCCTTGAATATCCGATGAAGCTCTTTCATGGGGGCTTCTAGTGATTTCCATTTCGTGTTCTTGTCACCAAGTTTAAGGTTTTGTTTGATCTCGTCTGAGATTGTTTCAAATGCTAGACTGAAAATGTCAAACAAAAGGCAGCATTGCTTTTGATTGATCTGAATGTCGTGCTTCAGAACCATTAGGGCTCTAATACTTCCTATAACCTCTCCGATTTGCCGGAACTGATCCATTCCGGCAGCAGATAGGGCTTATAGGATAAGAAGCCCAAGTTCTGAAGAACTGCAAAGATAATTGAAGATATTAGCTATCTGAAATGGAGAAATGATTGTACTATCTATTAGAGATATTAACCAACATTGGGAATTGACAAACCTTGCCTGCCTATGACATATATATTGTGGGTGCCCACTTTATCACCTTAAGGTTTTTAGAGGAGTTGGTTACTTAAGATGGTATCAGAGCAGGTTCTTACACGTGCAGGCCCAACCCATGATTTTACTCTGCGCCACCCGATTAATAAGTCCACGTTGTAAGCCTTTGACAAAGCTTGGCTACACGTGAGGGGAAAATATTATCCCACATTGGGAATTGACAAACCTTGCATAAACCTTGCATATGACATATAAAGTTCCTGTGCCAATCCCCTTTGACATCAATGGTGAAACCTCAGGCTTTACTATCTCCGCCCAACAAAATGAATATCCATTTTTTTAATGATTAAGTACAAAATTTATGGATATCCATTTTTTTAATGATTTTAAGTACAAAAAGCAACCCTAATTTTGTCCCCAAATTATTATTTTGGGAATTGAAAAGATGAATATTAACAATGAAGGCACAAAAACATTTCTAAAGAAGGCAAAAAAATAAGGATGAAGACGAAAGAAAAGTTACAATCTTGCAAATGATCGAGAGATTATTACCTTGCACTAGAATTCTTCAGTCTCAGGTCCGGCGTTACCGGCGTTTGCAGCCGGAAAATGCCGGAGTCTACGAATTAACACCGGCAAAAACCCTAAATGATCGGACGAAGAAATAAAAATTGGAAAATAATCAAAACCCTAACAAAGGTAATTGTTTGGACAAGAAAACCCAACCTTAAAAACGAACAGCTGACAATGATGATGTTTTTGTTTGATGGGCAAATTCGTAACTGACAAAACGGAAAGTACAAGGGAGGAGCTAAGTACAAGGTGATATAGGTATTTTTTTTTTTTTTTTTTTTTTTTGATTACTCAGTTCGCCTGGATCAATTCTGACCAGCGCACGGCCTCAAGATCTATGGCGGAGGTAAATCGCAGTATATGCCCGAGACAGCCATGGTGATATAGGTATTTTCTTACATTGGAATATTGGAATAGATAAACCTTGTCTATAATATACTTTCTCCGTTTCAAATTTAGGTGTACATTTTGACTTTTGCACGTAAATTAAGAAAGTGAATAACGGAGAAAGTGTTGTGAGTGTAAAAGTAAAATAGGAGAGAGAATGAGTAGAGGGAATAGTAAATTATAATAGTGTTGTGAGTATTAAAATAATGTAGAAGAGAGATTGAGTGGAGGGAATAGTAAAATTTCTTTTCCATTTTAGGAAATGTGCTTGTAAGTTTGGGACGCCCAAAATGGCAAAATGTGCACCTAGTTATGGGACGGAGGGAGTGTAAAGATTTTGGGCTACGTTCCTTAGTATCAATTGATTTTAAGGTAGTATTTCAGATTTTTAGATGGTATTAGAGCAGGTTTTTTACACGTGTGGGCCGTTACTGTGTTAGAGATATTATCCCACGTTGAAAATTGACAAACCTTACCTATAATATATAAAGATCCTGGGCCACACCTTTTAGTACCAATTAGTTTTAAGATGAAACCTCACACTTTAAGACAATGGAGAAGGATTGACAAGGTCGTACCAGTTCAATATCCTAAAAAATATTTTATTAAAAACATTCTTACTATATTTTTAATATATTACAAGTAGTATACAAATAAATACATTATATTTTTAATAACATTTAGATTAGACAAATGGAGTAGTTTTATTTCATTTTGCAGAAAACGGAAGAAATAAGAACGAAAAAGAAAGTTCGAATAACAACACGAAGAAAATGATTACACGTACTCCGTCCGTTTCAACCGAAACTTCACCATTTTCACCATTTTCATTAAGCACAAAAATTAAGAGAAAGGTGATGTAGGGAATGGGTTGTGAGAAAGTGAGTGATATTAAATTATTAATAAACGGGTTCACAATTTAAATGTGTGGGAAGAAAAAGCGAGTGAAATTGATAAATGAATCTCACAATTAAAATATTTCATTCGTATCATTATAAAATACACATTTATTATTTACACGATAATTAAGAAAAAGTATTTCACATGTTGTGAGTATGAAAAGTAAGGTAAAAAACTTACAAAAAGGGTTAAGAGAGAGTGAAAATGTGAGGAGGGCCCGGGTGGGGGGGAGGAGCCACTGAGGATGTCGAGAGGAGACTTTCTCAAATTTAATCTCTATTAGGCTCCGTTTGTTTCGGCGTAAAATATTTTTCGGAAAACGTTTTCCGAAAAATGTTTTCCTGTAAAATATTTTACGGAGGTAGAGCGTAAAATGTTTTACGGAGGAAGGGTGTAAAATATTTTCGGGTGTTTGGTAAAACGACTCATATTTCACAAGGTGGCCTACCCCACCCACCCACCCACCCCCACCCCCCACAATTTTTTTTTTTTGTAATCGCCCCACCCACCCCCGCCACCCCACCCCACCCCCCACCCACCCCCAAATTTTATTTTATTTTTTTGTAATCGCCCCACCCACCGCCTACCCCACCCCACCCCCCACCCACCCCCCAAATTTTATTTTATTTTTTTGTAATCGCCCCCCACCTACCCCACCCACCCCGACCCCCCCCCCAATTTTTTTTTTTTTTTTTTTGTAAACCGCCCCACCCACCCTCAGCCTATTCCACCCGGCCCCCGCCCCAATTTTTTTTTTTTTTTTGTAATCGCCCACCCCCTCTACTGCCTGCCCCCACCCCAAAAAAAAAAATTTTTTTGGGGGGGGTAAGGGTGGAAGTGGGTGGGCGATTACAAAAAAAAAATTGGAGTAGGGGTGGGTGGGCGATTACAAAAAAAAAATTGGGGGTGGGGGTGAGGCAAGCAGGGTGGGTGGGCGATTACTAAAAAAAAAAAAAAAAAAAAAAATTGGGGGGTGAGGGGTGGTAGGCGAGGGTGGGTGGGCGATTTAAAAAAATAAAAAAATTGGGGAGTGGGGGTGGGGGTAATGGGCGATTACAAAAAATAAAAAAATTTGGGGTGGGGGGTAGGCAGGGGTGGGTGGGACGAATACAAAAAAAAAATTTGGGGGTGGGGGGTGGGGTAGGCAGGGTGGGTGGGTGGGTGGGCGATTACAAAAAAAAAAAATTTTTTTTTGGGTGGGGGGGGTTAGGTAGGCAGTGGGTAGGCGGTTACAGAAAAAAAAATTTGGGGGGGGGGGTGGGGGGTGGGGGGGCAGTTAATATGAGTTGTACCGGCCGTAATATGAGTTGTACATTAAGGCCACCATTTTTCGGAAAATGTTTTACTTAGGACAAGGTCAGTAGGTCGTTTTACTTAGAAAGGACGTAAAATGTTTTCCGAAAAACGTTTTACTTAGGCAACCAAACAGCGGAAAACGAGTTATTTTCCGGAAAACATTTTTCGGGGGCTAACCAAACACCGTAAAACAGGTTATTTTCCGGAAAACATTTTCCGAAAAATGTTTTACGGTGAAACAAACGGAGCCTTATTGTCTTCACAAATCGTAAAATGCGTGAGTAAGCAAAATTTGTGAATGCGTGTGTTTTATACTTGGATTCATTACTACTTTTCCGCCCAATTAAACATCAATTTTCAAGTTTTTTTTTTTTCAAAACGAATGTCATGTTTTTTTTAAAAATTATTCTTATATACTCCCTCCGTCCCGCTATAAATCACACGCTTTCCTCATTGGACGTCCCACTACAAATCACACACTTTCTAAAATGGCAAAGAATCTTTACTATTCCACCCACTAATTTTCTCTCCTACTTTAATTTTATACTCACAACACCAATCAAATCACTACTACCTCCGTCCCACCTCAATTGATCCACTTTCCTTTTTGGGACGTCCCACCTCAATTGATCCATTCCTTAAATAGAAAGTTTTTCATATATTTATACCCTTATCATCTCCATATATTTACAAAAAAATCATTCATTATACCCTTATAAAGTTAACATATTTACAAAAAAATCAATCATTAACTTACTATTCCTCCTACTCATTCTCTCTCCTATTAAATATTTTTAACTTTTACATTCTCTTTCCTATTCCCTACCACACATTTAACTTTTACATTCTCTCTCCTCTAATTTCTACCCACTTTATTCATTTTTCTTAAAAATCGTGAAATAAACCAAGAGACCAATTGAGCAGGGACGGAGGGTGTATTTCCTATCCCACTTTCTCTCTCCAACCTCACTTTCATACTCATAACATTTTCTCCATTATTTTTTTCCTTAATTTACTCGTAAACAGTAAGTGTCTCATTCGTAGCGAGACGGAGGGAGTATTTCTTTATCAGCTTTTTTCACTAGTATATTTTTACTTTGCAAAAATTAACGGTTAGAAAATGGATAAAGAATATGTATGCTACTTTACCTTTTAAATTAAATGTATAAAAAATAAACATTTTCAAAAATATTTTTTTAATGAAATTTGAATACTCAAATAAATTAGATATTTATTTAGAGAGGTAAGAATAATTTGTTTCAAAAAAAAAAAAAAAAAATTTTTGTAAATACTCATAACTTAATAACTTAAATACCATATTTATCATTGAATGGATGACTATAACCATCAATATATCTCAGATAACAACGATTTCATTGTTAAAAGATTTTTTTTTTTTATTATTGGTTTAATTGGTATGGGTGTCTTCTTCAGCCTTCATTCTCCATGTCATTAATGCCATTGATGGATGAATACGATGAGCTCTCTCTCTCTCTCTCTCTCTCTCTCTCTCTCTCTCTCTCTCTCTCTCTCTCTCTCTCTCTCTCTCTCTCTAGAGTGCATTAGAACGTTCTCGTTCAGTTCTGGCCTAAGCTTGAAGCTTACAGAATGGTGATTAAATTCCTTTTTGTTGCCTTCGGGTTTAATTAATTACTTCATTCTTATCTTTTCTAAGTTTACGCGACAACAATCTATCATTCACGTACACCACTACCACTATCACTACCACTACCATTACCACACGTGTACAGTCGTGCACACAATTAGAAGATAGGCTTTTTTAATAAGGCAGACGGATGATTTATATAACAAAAGCATGCTCAAATTATCTTGTTTAAGCCTATACATATAACTATATGATTCTAGAGTTTTCATTACGTATATTACAAAAAACTTTTTAAATATTACAAAATAATTACTTTTTTTTTATCTGTCAAACAACTGATAAATGCATTTATTAGTTATAAACAACTCTTTAAATTTATTTATCAATTTTTTAAAAAGTATTTTGTGCTTGATTTTTTGATTAAACAACTGATAAATGCATTTATCAGTTATAAACAATTGATAAATAAATTTATCAGTTGTTTGACAAAAAAATCAGGCACAAAATACTTTTTTAAAAAATGATAAATAAATTTATCAGTTGTAAATAATTGATAATAACTGATAAATGCATTTATTAGTTGTTTTAACTGAAAAAGACAAAAACAAATTAAAAAAAAAAGTAATTTTTTTATAATATCACATCTTACAGGGTTTTTTTTTTTTTTTTTTTTTGTAAATAGCATTTTTGAGGTAATTTTTAATAAAAAAAAATAATGAAAAATGTTTAAGGTCCAGAAGGACCTAATTAAATACCCACACTCACACACCACCTAGGCCAATATAGCTAAGCCCCTTCACTTAAACCATAAGTTATTTCCCATTTACATAATTTACAAACAACACGCAATACAAGTTTGAAATTTTCAATTATTTAATCAACCAATCTATAAATAGGATGATGCACAAAGGGAAATTTCATTTTAGTTCAACAAAGTTTGAGGAGAGAGAAATCTAGAGAGAGAGAGAGAGAGATGAATGGGCTAAAGAATGATGATGATGATGAGAAGAAGAAGAGGTACTGTTATGGGTTTCAGATGCCACTTCACTACCCAAAGTACAAGAAAGAAGACTATGAGAAAATGCCTGAATGGAAGCTTGATTGTCTTCTCAAAGAATATGGCCTTTCTTTCCATGGTGATCTCCACCAAAAGAGAAAGTTTGCCATTGGTGCTTTCGTGTGGCCCGACCAACTCGATGCTTGAATATAGACATGATTCATATTACGTGAGTATGCATGAATAGCTCGTTCGAGTGAGCCGCGAGGCGGGGACAAATTCAAATAAAAGGGTGCAAGTGAACCCATTTAATCAAATGGTTTGTGTGGTTAATTTAGTAGTCAAGTAAATCACAACGTATCTTAATCAAGTCGTTGTCGTTGTTGTATGTATATCTGTAGAAATTTAAATTGGGATAATAATTTCTCTTGTTATTCTTCTCACATGGAGGAAGGATTTATATGAGATTACAAAAGAGTTGTAGTCAAAAGGAAACATCAAATAAGGAAATAAGAAACCCAAAGGAAAAAGGAAACATCAAATAAGGAAATAAGAAACCCAAAGGAAAAAGGAAACATCAAATAAGGAAATAAGAAACCCAAAGGAAAAAGGAAACATCAAAGAAGGAAACACAATCCCAGCTGCGTTACACCCTCCCTCAAGTTGGAGCGTGAGGATCAAGAATGCCCAACTTGCTAAGTAAAACATCAAACTGTTGCTTCCCGAGAGCTTTAGTAAATATGTCAGCTAACTGAGTCTTCGTTGGAACATAAGAAGGGGCAATAAGACCATTGGAGATAGCGTCACGGACAAAATGACAAATTACCTCAATATGCTTGGTGCGCTCATGATAAACAGGATTCTTGGCAATGTGAAGAGCCGATTCACTGTCACAGAAAATGGGAATAGCCTTGGGATGATGGACACCCATGCTCAACAATAAACCCTTCAGCCATTTAAGCTCGCATGTAAGAGCTGCCATGGCGCGGTATTCGACCTCGGCGAAAGAACGAGAAACTTGATAGGTTGTTTCTTAGTCTTCCAAGATATGGGAGAATGCCCGAGAAAAGCGAGCCACCGGTAAGAGAACGACGAGAAATGGGGCATGCGGCCCGGTCAGAGTCACACCATCCTTGAAGAGTGAGATCGCTGTCGGTGCGCAAAAGAATGCCTTGCCCGGCGTGCCTTTGAGATATCGAACCACCCGTAGAGCAGCCTCCCAATGCTCGGAACGAGGTTCATTCATGAACTGAGAAAGGATGTGGACCGAATATGCAAGATCCGGCCGAGTTACAGCCAAGTAAATGAGTCGCCCAACTAGGCGTCGATAGCGTTCGGATCTTCCAAGATAGCACCGGTAGCAACACCAAGCTTATGGTTAGGTTCAATGGGGAAGCTAGAGGGCTTCGAACCTAGTAAACCGGCCTCAGAAATAATATCCAATGTATACTTTCGTTGGCACAGAAATAGGCCATCAGGATTGCGAGCAACCTCAATGCCAAGAAAGTATTTCAGAGATCCGAGATCCTTCATTTTGAAGCACTCACACAGGTACTTTTTGAAGGATAGTAAGGCAGCGGAATCGTTCCCGGCTATGATGAGATCGTCAACATACACAAGCACATTTATCTGGATGGCACCTTTGGGGAAGGTAAACAGAGAGTAGTCGAGTAGGCTGGAGGAAGCCATAAGTCTTCAAGGAAGTCAACAACTTGGCGAACCAACAACGAGGGGCTTGCTTCAGACCATATAGGGACTTATGAAGACGACAAACCGTGTTGGTGTTCGGTGCCGCAAATCCCGGAGGGGGTTTCATATAAACTTCTTCTGCTAAGTCGCCATGCAAGAAGGCATTGTGAACGTCCATCTGATGAAGCTCCCAATTCTTGGAAGCAGCAATAGCAAGGAAAGCCCGAACAGTGACCATTTTAGCCACAGGAGCAAAAGTTTCTGTGTAGTCGATGCCTTCTTTCTGATGATTGCCAAGAACAACTAGCCGAGATTTCAGCCGGTCAACTGCTCCGTCAGAATTGTACTTGATCTTATAGACCCATTGACATCCTAGAGCCCGTTTGCCGGGAGGCGAGACACCGTGGACCATGTGCCATTATCCTCCAAGGCACGAATTTCCTCTTGCATTGATTGTTTCCGGCCATCATGAGCCATGGCTTCACGAAAGGAAGTCGGCTCTTTAGCTTGTATAAGAGGCTGCAAGAAAGGTACGATATTTCGCAGAAAACCGATCACGGTTTATATAGTGAGCTATAGGATAGGGAGTACCTGAGGAATCGATTGAAGACGGAGAGGCGGGAGATGGACTAGAAGATGTAGTAAGGGCCACAAAATCGCGAAGACGAACAGAAGGCAATTTATGTCTCATACCCCTCCCTAAAAGATCGGATCCAGAGTCATCGAGAAGAGCAGACGTTGATGCGAGAGAGGAGCTTGATGGGAGCCGGAGGAGCCGGATCGATGGGAGCGGAGCAACCTCTTCCATGTACATCGGATAGAGGAGCGGGCTCGGCTGCGATCCCGAGCACAGAAGGAGCGGCGGAGTCTTCTTGATAGGAAAATCAATGTGACCAAAAGCTTCTTCCTCGGCAAGAACATCAGAGTCCTGGATATGAGGAACAGTAGTAGAATCGCTGTATGGAAACACGGTCTCAAAGAACTTGACATCACGAGAGACGAAAAAATTCTTGGTCTCAAGATCAAACAGCTTCCACCCCTTTTTACCAAGAGGATACCCCACGAAGATGCATTTACGACTGCGACTAGCAAATTTGTCACCCCTAGCCTGCTGATTATAAGCATAACACATCGAACCAAAAACTCGAAAAAGGGGTTTTTGCCAAACAAGATATCGTAGGGAGTTTTGTTATCCAACAATGGGGAAGGGGTTCGATTAATCAAATGAGCAGCGGTAAGGACCGCTTCGCCCCAAAAGTAAATGGGAAGGTGAGCCTGAAACCTCAAGGCTCTAGCTATGTTCAAAATATGACGGTGTTTACGTTCGACACGCCCATTTTGTTGAGGGGTGCCAACACATGATGTTTGAAAAAGAATGCCGGTGGAAAGAAAATAATCAAACAGGGAGTTAAACTCAGTGCCATTATCAGATTGAACAATTTTGATTTTTTGAGAAAACTGTCGATCCACCATTGCAACAAAGGCCATAAACATGCGAAAAACTTCCGTTTTATCAACTAGTAAATAAATCCAAACAGCACGTGAATAATCATCTACCAAAGTCAAAAAATAACGGGCACCACAAGAGGAAACATGGGTGTAAGGACCCCACAAGTCACAGTGAACTTTCTCAAAAACTCTAGTAGATTTATACTCACTAATAGGAAAGCTATCTCTAGAATGTTTAGCACGAAAACAAACGTCGCAAGGTTGATGAAGACTACCCGACAAATGAGAGACCGGAGGAAGAAGTTTTACTACTTTTTCAGAAGGATGCCCCATACGATTATGCCACAACTCGAGCAAAGCGAGATGCATTGTTGACGTAAACGTGACAAGCGAAGGTGCGCCTCCGAAGTAGTATAGTCCATCCCGCCTAACACCCGTTCCAATCGGGTTCCTCGGCTGGTCTGTATAGCACACATAGAAGCATTAAAATGGACGGTGCAATGAACATCATCGAGATAATTGAGAAACAGAGAAAACTGCAGTTTAAATTTGGTATATAAAGAACATGATGAAGAACAAGGGTGTCTGTCAGGCGAACAGAACCCTCAATATGTGCAAACACAGAGGTGCCGTTAGGAAGCTTGACGGGGCAAGCTTGTATAGAGTATGAATCAAAGAGACAAGCAGCGTTTCCGGTCACATGATTGGATGCTCCCGTATCAATGATCCAAGAAGATGTCTCCGACGTACCATGAAGGCGATTATCCAGGAATACGAGTGTTACCAACTAGGCCGGCCAAAGCATTCCATTGTTCTGCAGTAAACAAGGATGAAGAACCGGCTTGGGCGGATCCGGCAGCCATGCCGACTTGGGCGGCACCAACTTGGGCAACTGAGTTGGTCCGCGCAACTCCTCTCCCTCGACCTTGTTGAGGACGACCGCCACCACGAGCACTTGTTTTGCTGCTGTCTCCCCACCATTACGGATAACCGACAAGCTCAAAGCAGAAGAGACATCATGGCCCTTTTTCCGACGGTGTGAACATGTAAGGTGGGATTTATCGGGCTTGTCACGACCACGAGGACCACCGGTTTTGAGGGAAAAGCCAAGCTGCATCAGGAGGTTCATCAAGAATTGGTTTAGCAAGTCGCACTCGTTCGGCTGTGCTATCAATTGGTAAGCTCGATCAAGAGTGGGCAAGGGATCTGAGACAAGAGGTTAGTACGAAGAGAGGCATAGTATTCAGAATTTAAACCCATAAGAAATTCATGAAGCTTGCGGTCTCCCTTCGTGCCGCGTGCTTCTGTCCATTTGTGCGGTTGTCGCAGCAAGAACAATCTATAAGCGGCTCGTAATTGTGCGAGAGATTCCCATAATCCGGTCAACTTACCGAAATACAGCGAGGCATGGTCTTGGTACGCTCACATCGTGCTATTGACATCTTCGGTTGTTGAATGCGAGGTCCATCCACCAACGCATATCGAGATTTGAGAGAATCCCACAAACGCCTAGCATCCCTATACTTGGGCAGCGTGCTCTTAACCTCGGGATCAATAGTGTTCATGAGCCATGATACCAACATAGCATGAATAGTATTCCAATCTAACTCGGTGCAAGGAGAAACGGCGGATGGAATAGATCCATCCAAGAAGCCGAATTTGCGTCTAGCCTCAAGAGCGGTCTGTATATCGCCAGCCCAATCATCATAGTTATCACCACAGAAGCGAGTAGGAGTTATGAAATCACCGGGTCGATCTTGGGGACCTAGGTAGAAAGGAGAGTTGTATTCAATCTTCAAAATCGGAGGAGGTCTTCCATCACCACCACCGGCCGGTGGTGCTTGTTCCGCCATCTATCAAAAGCTTGTGTATGCTAGCTCTGATACCATGTAGAAATTTAAATTGGGATAATAATTTCTCTTGTTATTCTTCTCACATGGAGGAAGGATTTATATGAGATTACAAAAGAGTTGTAGTCAAAAGGAAACATCAAATAAGGAAATAAGAAACCCAAAGGAAAAAGGAAACATCAAATAAGGAAATAAGAAACCCAAAGGAAAAAGGAAACATCAAATAAGGAAATAAGAAACCCAAAGGAAAAAGGAAACATCAAAGAAGGAAACACAATCCCAGCTGCGTTACAATATCATATATATGTAGTCATAATGAATGAAGAGTAAGTTTTGGGAGAAATCAGTTTCTCCATAAATTATAAAAAGTCTAATTTTTTTCAACTTGCAAATATTTGACGAATATAAAAGCAGTTTAAAAAAACAGGACTTTTTATAACTTAGGGAGAAACTAGTTTTCCCCAAAATATTGTGATGAATGAATAAGAATCTTTTAAGTTATTTTGTTTTCAACAAAAAAAATAAATCAAAATTTCAATAATAACTTACATGTTTTCGTGTGGCCCGACCAACTCGATGCTTGAATATATGCATGATTCATATTACATGAGTATGCATGCATGAATAGCTCGTTCGAGTGAGCCGGAGGCAGACACAAATTCAAATAAAAGGGTGCAAGTGAACCCATTTAATCAAATAGTTTGTGTGGTTAATTTAGTAGTTAAATGAATCCACAACATATCTGAATCAAGTCGTTGTTGTTGTTGTCGTTGTTGTATGTATCATATATGTAGTAATAATGAAAGAATAAGAATCTTTTAAGTTATTTTGTATTCAACCAAAATATATCAAAATTTCAATAATAACAAATTGGCTTAATAATTTACACATTATAAATCTTATAAGTGACTTATAAGACCAATTCGTCTCTTCTAATTGATAGACAACTTTTTCAATCAAAAAAATTAAAAATTTCAATTATAATAAAGAATTAATCTCATAATTTACAAATTAAAACTCTTATAGCTGAACTCTAAGACCAACTTGCCTCTTATAACTAATTCGTCTTTTATAATTAACTTTACAAGACAAATTTTTTCGACATAAAAATCAAAAATTTCAATAACGACGACACAATTTACACATTACAACTCTTATAGCTTAATTATAACTGACTTATAAAACTATTTTATCTCTTATAAGTAACTTATAAGACTTTTTCGTCTCTTTTTAATTGAAATTAATGGATCTAATACCCCAGGTCGGCCTTGAATTTGGGTCATAAGTCGAGCTTTGTTTTGTAGCCTAAAATAAAACCATGTTGGCATGTTTAAGCCCACGTTGCAGTAAGCAATCACTAATTCAAACCCAAATTGTGGCCCGTTCATCGACTTTTAAGCTTTCGAGCAGCAATTTATCTTTTACTCTCACATTCAATCTCATAATTAGTCCCAAAATCGAATTGTGTTTAGTCCAATTCCAATTTCAATCATTTCCACTCACAAATTGCCCTCACATTCTTAAACCTTCCCAAACACACAACTTCATTCTCCCAATTCCATATTCATCCCTCACTACTTACAATTATCGAATAATTGATTAATAAGAGCCGCCACGGCTTGCCACGCAAGCCCGGGCTAAGACGAGGTCGATTGACTCTTTGTTTTCTTCAATTCGGTTGATTCCAACAGAAATGACGGGCTTGGCCTTGAGAGAGAATATACAGCGGGAGTCGAGGTCATAGAAACGGAGGCGGAGGGCGGCGAGGTTGGAGGCGAGCTTGAAATTAGGGGTGTCGAAGAAGAGGTTTTCTTGGAGGTGTGGTTTGGTGCGGAAGTGTGAGAGTAGGTGGAAGAGTTTCTGGTGGGAGTGAAAATCTGGCAGGCGAAGCTTCACCTCAACTTCCATTGCCGAATACTATACAGGAGATGGTTCGAGGAGGGAGATAAGTGTTTGTGATTGATTTTTAGAGAGATTTGGAAGAGAACAAAATGAGGAGGGGAAAGGAAATGACGTAAGAAAAACAACATTAACTAAAAATATTGACAAGTCAACAAATGATTAATAACATCATGGAGTACAATTATTTTTTGACGTCCACCCTTTTAAAAATGAGAGATAATTCAAATAGTTGTGTGCAATCCCGCCCCCACCGAATAAAAAACCAAATCTATACAATATCAATAATTTACTACATCTCTCTTTTTCTTTATAATTTATTTTAAAATAGTATTGTATGTTTTTAAGAAAATAGTAATAATGCAATTTTATCAATTCATAGATAAAATATACTCATTTATTAAAAACATTAATTAAAAATATTGACAAGTTAAATGTAATATTAGACGAGCAAAAAGTACATGGTTATTCATATACTAACCTCCGTCCCATAATAGCTTACTCGTTTACTGTTGAGAACGAAAAATAAGGAGTGAATATATATACTCCCTCCGTCCCGTCCGACTTAGGACATTCACTCTCGACACGGAAATTAAGAAATACTATTATAATATTAGGAGAGAGAATAAGTAGAGGATGTGTTGTGAGTGTGAAAAATTAAATAGGAGAGAGAATGAGTGGGATAAATAGTGATGGGATTATTGTTGTGAGTATGACAAGTGGGTCCCATTTAATATAAAAGTAATATAAACTTTCCATTTTGGGCCGTCCTAAGTCGGGTGGGACGCCCAAAATGGCAAAACATCCTAAGTCGGACGGGACGGAGGGAGTAATGTTATTAAAGTAGGAGTTGTGAGTGGGTAGGAGAGAGAAAGTGGGGTAGAGAATAGTAAGTTGATATTGGTTGTGAGTATGACAAGTGGATCCCATGAATATATAAGTATTAAAAAGTTTCTTTTTTAGAAAAGTGTGACGCCCAAAATAGCAAAATGGGTAAGGTATTAGGGGACGGAGGGAGTAAGTTGGATGTATAGCCAGTGGCTGATCTACATCAAATGTTTTGGTGTTGCCTGTTCTTTATTAAAAAATAAAAAATTGATGCGAAATTAAAATTCAAAATGTTTACATACATAAGAGATAATAGGCTTCACTTGACATCACTTACATACATAAATATAATAGGCTTCACTAGGCGATAAACATTTGGTGTTGCATGTTCTTTAAAACAGATCAAAACGACATCATTTTGCAAAAAAAAAACAAAAAAAGTTATCCGGACAACACCAGACACTACAGACCCGCCCATGTGTATAGCTCCACTCCATCAGATAATAATCTCTTAAATGAAAGAAGAGAATTGTCATGTCATATCAAAGAGGAAAAAAGGGTTGTCACTACAGTATCTGTAGATAATAGAATACGTACGTTTGTCTTATGTTAATAAAGTCTGACAATTACTTGTTAATTACCTCTAACTTGGGGAAGAAGAAAATTAATTTCATGGGACCTTGTTTGTTACGCATGCATCGAAAATCGAAAATAAATCAAGTGTTATTAATGATTTTATTATTTGAGGATGATGGCGGCAAAAATTTTGGGGTATCAAAAGAATGAACAATTGGAGACTAAGTCGGGTTTTATTACGGCTCATGCCCTCGGGTGGCTCATGCCCTCGGGTGTGGGAGTAAGACTTTTAAGGATTTGATAACTGAGATACAAGACTTGAAATGTCTTAGTGTATTTGTGTTCTAGGGTTTAGATAATATGACTTACCTTGCCTTAGAAAACAAATGAAAGTATTTATATGAAAGAGGAAGAGCGGTTGAATGGATCTCAACCCTTCAAAATATTGGTCTTGCCCTATTACACGTGTTCGCGCCTGGTTATACCGTACAATAAAGCACAGAATACTATAAAGGGATGTCCTTGTTGGACAACGAGATGGATGGCATGCGACAGTTAATATGGCGCCTCAACTTGCGTGATAGGCGTCTGAGTCTCCATTTAATACGATAGTAAGAGGCTTGTCAGCTGGTGTTAGAGATTGTACGTAATCGTGTCCCACAAGTTTGATATTAACCGAGAGTCTGTTATAAAATTGCAATCATCGCGATCTGAGGGGACTCGATCAACAGGATGCCATGTAGTAGATTGCCTTTGGACCAGACCAAGATTGGGCACGGGATGCCATGTAAGAGATTGCCTTTGGATCATGTTATGAATTAGGGTTCTTAATCAATTTGGGGGTTACCGTCGGAGGAGGACGTTATAAGTGGTTAAGTCAATAATCCAAGCGGCGTCGTTTTGTTTAGTAGTTACGTCGTCGTTTTGTTTAAGTTTGGAACGCTGTCGTTTTACTTTCTGTTATTTTGATTTTGTCGTTGTTAACTGGGTATAAATAGGGTTGACGTGTAAAGTGTGAAGGGTGTGAAATGAATTATCACGTTTTCCTGCCCTTTCTGTTTCTCCCTCCTCAAGTTGATTCTTCTCTCTCTTCAACCTATTATCTCTCTTCTGCTCTCTCCCTCTCTATCTCTCTCTCTTACTGAAGTCTCAATTCTATATCTCTCTGTCAATCTATAATTCTATATCCCTCTCTGTCAATCTATAACTCTGAATTTCGGAGTCTAGCTCAGTCAATTGATATCCAATTTGCTGTAATTTGATTTAAGCTAGGTGATTCATAACAAATGGTATCAGAGCCTTCTCGATCGAGAAGGTTTTTGTATCAGCTATGGTGGAATCTCGTTACGAATTGGAGGGTAACCTAAAGGCGTGTGGAGAGCAAGTCAAGAATTTGATCAATAGCCACAAAATAATGGAGGAAACAATCAAGGTTAACCAATTGGAGAAGAAGGCAGCAATCGGAAGTTTGAAGGATGAAGTTGCAGGACTTCGTGGGTCAATGGGGAAATTTTGGGATCTGCTCATGGACTTGCAGAGGTCGTTGGATGATGACGAGACAGAGGTTGAAGCTGGAAAACCATTCGAGCCATCCAATAGCTCGGAATCGAAATTTGAAGCAACGCTTTCAACCCCACAGCCAACAATCATCCATTGCAATGGTGTAAGTTCTGAAATGAGAGACAATAGGAGTTTTACTGATTTTCCTCGCTTCAATGGTGATAATCAAATTTGGTGGATACTTAAATGTCGAAATTATTTTCACTTTAGATCTGTTCCAGAACATGCGAAGGTTAAGTTAGCCTCAATGCATTTAGAAGGGAGTGCAGAGTTTTGGTTCCAGGTCTATAGAGATGAGCTTAAGGAACTACCATGGGAGGAATTTGTACAGAGAGTAAAAACTAGATTTGGTATTTCTAGTGGCAATATGGATATGTATGTTGAAGCCAGGGATGTGGCTAATTTCATAACTCCTGTTATAGATGTTATAGATGAAGGTCCCGAAATTGTTGAATCTGCGAATGTAAGTGCTGCGAAACAAGATGATCCCCCTACAATCATACATGTTCTTGGGTAGGCACTCTAAATGAGAGTGACGACAAATCGGATGATGCGAAGGAGGATCAAAACACAAGGATACTACAAGCTTCATTAAAGCATGCCAACTGTTTGACAAATGTCCCAATAGACCTAATGGACAGGTTGCTCCATTCAGAGATGGGAGATAGTGAAAGGGCGGTTGCTCAAACATCGCTAGCCGAGGAACATAAGCCCACCGGGTATTCTCGCCACCGTGATTATGGTGATGCCGATGCCAATGTTGCTCACGATTCTGAAGCTTCGATTGCTGGAGTTAATGAAAACTCGGGTACCCCTCTTGTTGGTGCATCTGGTGGAGATTTGGTTCCCTCTGTTGAAGCCGTGGATGCGGCATGACTCCATGCCTCCCTGGCTACGGATCAAGGTGCCGAAAATGTGGAGACAACGAGAGGTCAATCCTTTTGCTTTCAAATAACCCATGTTTTTGCAAAGAGTAGGAATATAAATATGTAACAAAAGTAGTGTGTAAACATATTCCGGAATTGGTAATGGAATTAAAGGAGTTTGGACATGCTTTCAAGGAGGATAGTGTTGGTATAATCGATGAAATCAATGAGGAAACATTTGTAGTATGCCTATTGGTGTGAAATTTAAAGTACGTCCGAATTTATCATTTGAGCTGTTATGGGATCCAGGAGGATATGGGCAGAATAGTAAGTCAGAGTTAAACAACTACGAGCAAGTGCAATTGTCGAATGTTAATTGCTTGAATGACATGAATGAGCCTTCTGTGTTTAATGGTCCAGAGCCGACAATGTCTAGAGATCTTGTACATTATGGAGGGGTTGAACATCGTGAGGTCCATAATGCCTACGGTTACTACGTTCACATGGCTACAGTGGATGGGCATTACAGGAGAGGAGAAGGAAAGGACAGGCCTTTTGTTTTATCAAGAGCTATTTTTCCTGGAACCCAGAGGATTGGAGCAGTTGGGACAGGAGATAATACAGCAGAATGGGAACACCTCAGGGTTTCAGTTCCGATGGTTTTGACTCTTGGTCTTACTGGAACATCATTTGTTGGTGCGGATGTTGGTGCATTTTTTGGTAATCCAGAACCTGAGTTGCTAGTTCGATGGTATCAACTTGGTGCCTACTTGCCATTCTTCAGGGCCCATGCCCACCATGACACAAAAAGACGAGAACCTTGGCTATTTGGGGAACGAAATACTGAACTAATGAGGGAAGCTCTGCGCATCCGCTACAATTTGCTGCCATATTTCTACATACTGTCCAGAGAGGCAAATGTGACTGGAGTCCCAGTTGCACGTCCACTTTGGATGGAGTTCCCTGCTGATGAAAACTCCTTTACCAATGATGAGGCTTTCATGGTTGGAAGCGGTATTTTGGTGTAGGGTATCTATACCAAGGATGCTAAACATGCAACAGTATATCTTCCGGCGGGACAATCTTGGTACGACCTGAGAACTGGAACTGCATACAAGGGTGGTGCTGCTCACAAGTTAAAAGTATCAGAAAAGAGCATCTTGATTTTTCTTCCTACTTACCAGTCTCTGGAGCAACAATGGTTCTTATTGAAGCGTTTCTGTTCTGATTTCAAAGTTCACATTCTTCACAGTAGTATTGACACTGAGCAAGCTCTCAACACTATGAGAATCTGGAAATCCCATCGAAAGGTAATATTGGCTACAAATATTGCAGAATCATCAGTCACAATACCAAAGGTGGCATTTGTCATAGATCCATGCCGATTATTGCAAGTTTATTGGGATGGTATTCGTAGAAAAGAATCCTCAGAGCCTATTTGGGTTTCAGAATCTCAGTCTGAACAGCATAGGGGAAGAATGGGTCGGACTTTTGATGGCCAAGTATATCGATTGGTTACGAAATCAATTTTTGGTCAGCTAAAGAAGTTTGAGCAACCAGCGATATTGAGGTTATCACTGAGACAGCAAGTTCTACTTAATTGTTGTGCTGAATCTAAACTCATTAGCGACTCAAAAGTTTTGATGCAGAAGACTCTAGATCCTCCAAATGCTGATGTTGTTGAAGATGCGCTGAGTGTGCTTGTTCAAATACGTGCCTTGCGAAAAGCATCTTTCGCGCTGACATTGGACACCATTATTTTTGTGGTTGGAGCAAATGGTCTTGCTGCTATTGCAACTGATGGGTCAGTTATAGTGGCTGCAGCAAACCAGTTTATTATGATTCCATTGTCTTACAAAGATGCTGATGTTCAAGGAGTTTTAGATGTATCTGGCCGTCCACTATGAAGGTCTTGGAGGAATCTGGCAGTGGTGTTGATGCTTCCCAAGTACAAAATTATTTGGCCAACTCAAGATTGTCTCATGCTAAATGTGATGTCAAGGGTAGCAGAAGAATGTCCAAATTGCTCAAGGGAATTGGTTAAATCCTTGAGGACAAGGATTTTTTTCAAGGAATGGAGAATGTTATGAATTAGGGTTCTTAATCAATTTGGGGGTTACCGTTGGAGGAGGACGTTATAAGTGGTTAAGTCAATAATCCAAGCGGCGTCGTTTTGTTTAGTAGTTACGTCGTCGTTTTGTTTAAGTTTGGAACGCTGTCGTTTTACTTTCTGTTATTTTGATTTTGTCGTTGTTAACTGGGTATAAATAGGGTTGGCGTGTAAAGTGTGAAGGGTATGAAATGAATTATCACGTTTTCCTCCCCTTTCTGTTTCTCCCTCCTCAAGTTGATTCTTCTCTCTCTTCAACCTATTATCTCTCTTCTGCTCTCTCCCTCTCTATCTCTCTCTCTTACTGAAGTCTCAATTCTATATCTCTCTGTCAATCTATAATTCTATATCCCTCTCTGTCAATCTATAACTCTGAATTTCGGAGTCTAGCTCAGTCAATTGATATCCAATTTGCTGTAATTTGATTTAAGCTAGGCGATTCATAACAGATCAGACCAAGATTGGGCTTGTTTCATGTTTTCCACCTTAATTATTTCATAAAATAATAAGGAAGGGATATTTGATCTCTTTGTGTCAATTACGATTTGAAAAATGAGTTGCAATAGATTCTTCTTTAGATATTTTTAGAAAATTTTCATAAGTCTGATTAGAAATATGAGGTTTGAATAATCAGGTGTACTCTCCCCTGTCCCTGAATAAATGTCATACTTGTCAACAATTTTAAGGATTTTGCTGTACAATGTGACCAAGTTTATTTCCTAATTTAGAAATACAACATTTATTCGGGGAGAACTAAAAAGGAATCAAGAATAGAACTTCATGGGTTAACATAATGAATACAGTGCTAGAAATACCAATAACATCTCAACTGCATCTGGTCATCAAGATGAAGGAATCAAGAATAGAACTTCATTATGATATCATCATTGCAATCAAGAGAAATATCAGCCATGCTTGTTGATGGGGTCGGATTTCCCTTGGGTCTCTCCTGCCAATGAAAACTTCTTAACTTTCTGTACAAAAAAAGAGTGGGAGGGAGACAAGATACATTATCGTCAAAACTACCCAAAGTGATATCGACAACGATAGAATAGCCATACAAAGTACAAACAAAACATGAAAGGATATACAGGATTTCATTTGAGGATTATGTATCCATAATGAATCCCATATGTTACTAACAAGGTTCAATTATTTGCATCGATAATATATTCAGTTGCGACATAATCAGGTAGGTGCAAACCGTGCAATGTTCTATTTTCTTGCATCTCAAATGTACAAACTAACCAGGGCAGAACTTATCGGACAAATTTAGATACAGGCTATTAAGTGGTCCATTCTAAATAGAAAGTCGAATTCTTTTAGCGGGATTTTTTTAAAATTTCTTTTTTGGGGAGGAAGGGGGAGGAGGGGTGTGAGTGTTACCATAAAATCGGAGAACCTTAAGCGCCTATAGTGTCTTGAAAATTTTAGTCTAAGCTTTTCCTATAGGCACCAATTCATATAGATACAGGGCTTAAAATGTCATTGGAAGCGAAAGGAAAGAAAGAGGAAAATAAGGAAAATCTTGATACATATTTGAAATATCTCTTCAAGTATGTAAGGGAGCAATAGAGTGGTAAATAAGGCGTCTTTCCTAGAATTCTTCTATCCTCTTCCCTCAAAAACCGAAGATGCTATTTACTGGAGAACACTAAAAACACATAATGATCTAAACCTAGCGATAGAAATCCTACATTGGAAAAGGTTAACACCATCCAGGGCAAAAAAAAAAATTGCTCAGTTTCTTTTCTATATTGCAAACGGGTGAACCAAGTAGACCATGAAACATGATCGAGCTCCTAGTTTCGATCAAGCTTTGAGCCAACCTAACTTCTAGCTCAACTAAGGCTACTTCAGGAATCTCTTTATCAACAATCTGGCTGACTATGCTAAGAATATTAGTCTGTCCGTCCCATAAAGATGGTCTCATTTGATTTTTGATGGTCAACACAAGTGAACTTTGGCGAAACATTGATATCAGTATACTAATATTAATAAAATTTAAGATGACTAGATCCAAATTAATGTTTGGCCAAAGTTCGACAATCAAAAATTAAAAGGAAATTCGAACCTCCCTCTTCTACAAATCAATCCCAAATTTTCAAGAATGGGAATAAACTTATTAAATTGAAATGCACAATAAATCGCAAAAAATCATGCCTGCACTGCATTTTCATATTTAGAAACGAAAAATATTACCTTGTCGAGAACGCATTTACGCAGAGAGTTCAATAGATTGACGCATTTCTCTTGATCAAAGGAAGAACTGGAGACGCAATTGAGCAATTCCAAGGCCTCTTTACCGCATACGGGCTCTGAATTCTCCATTTTACAGTTGAATTTTGCTTAAACACTGAATAAAGGGGGATCGAGGTTAGGGTTTCTCGCAAGAGGTTTATCTTTTTCTTTGGAGAAGCCCTTTGCTAACCAAGTTAGTTATTCACGTGCCAAAGAGGTTTAAGGCGAGTTGTCGAAAACTCCTTATACTCCCTCCGATCCGGTCCAATCGATACCAAATTTTTGAACATCTAGATTAAAGAAAAGTATGAGAGAAAAAGTGAAAGAAAATATTATGAGTATGAAAAATTAAATATAAGAGAAAATGAGTGAAAGGAATAGTAATTTGATTGGTGTTGTGAGGGTAAAAGTAAAATAGGAAAGAGAATGAGTGGGAAAAATAGTAAAGATTCTCTTTCATTTTGGACAATCTCTATTGAGCTGAAACGGATCAAAAAGAAAATAGTAAGTCTCAATTGAACAGGGATAGAGGGAGTATATACCAGAACCTACTTCGTCTTAAATATTTTCAAGTGTTAGTAATTGTCATTGTGTTAATAAATTTTAGTTATTTACAAAAATGATACAATGATACTGCATCTTTGAAAATAAGTTTCGATTAATAAAAAACGTTCTTGGTGAAAGAGATACACAAAAGCATGAGGCGCCCGCCTCACAAAACACCAGGCGCCCGCCTCAATCTGTCCAAGCTTGTGCTGATGTTACGGCCTCCCATGCGGCCGCCTCCCTAAGCACCATGCGGCCGCCTCACACCAAGCATCAACAGTCACTCAACTGTTGCCGTTCCACTTCAGTCCACCTTGGTTAAAGAGTTCTTGTTTATCTGTATTAGAATTAGAACAGACACAATTTTGTATATATATATTCCTCTTGATTAAATGAAATAATTATCATTTGCATATCTCTCATATGGTATCAGAGCCAAGATCAATCTTCTTTTTCTAAACCGTGTCCTACCTTTCTTCTTCAATGGCTTCTTCCGCCGACTTCCAAGTTCTTCCTAATTCCGCTGAACCAAATGTCCCTCTTATCGTAGTCTCTCTCTCTCATATCCTCAAACTCACATCCACCAACTACATCGCCTGGAAAACTCAGATCGAAGCTACTCTTCTCGGTCTTGATCTGTACAAATTCATTGATGGCTCACATCTAGCCCCTCCTCAAAATCTCCTTGCCACCACCACCAATACAACACCAGCCACAGGCCAAACCACCCTGCAACTCCTCCACCAATGCATCCGTCACAGGCCAAACCAATGCAACACCGGCCACAGCCAAACCACCTCCGTTCCTAATCCAAATTTATAGCACTTGGTTCCGTCAGGACAAGTTAATCTTAGGGTCACTTGCTGGAACCCTATCACCCTCTCTCGTCCCTCTCATCTCGCTTTGTCCTACCACACTGGATGCCTGGAAAACCTTGGCAAAAACATATGCCAACCCTTCTAAGGGACATATCAAACGGCCTTAAAGACCGCCTCAAAAATATAACCAAAGAATCCCGCTCGATCACCGATTTTATGCAAGAGATCAAATCATGTCTTGATCAACTTGCTTCCTCGCCGTCCCCTTGATCCTGAAGACATCATCGATCGAATCCTAGATCAAATAAATGACCCCGCCTATGAGAGTGTGATCTCTGTTGTTCAAAATCGCGAAACTCCCATCACCTTTGATGAGCTCCATGAGAAACTCATTACCAAAGAGCTATCCCTCAAACAGAAATCTAAATCCATCCCTTCTTTTCCATCCTCCATCAACTTCGCTGCCAAAAATAACAACAACCGCCACCCACCTTCTCGTTTTCCATCTGCAACACCAGGACTCCTTCCCACACCCGCATCAATTCCTGCATATTCTCCTCGACCTCAAACTCCCTTTAAGGGACGGTGCCAATGGTGCCGTACCTCTGGTCATTTCCTTGCTCAATGTCCCATGTTCCGTCAACAATACCCACATGCCACCATCCCAAACTCTAATCCCAATCACAACTATAATCCAAACCCTCCTCGTAATCCTCCTGCTACTGCCAACAACAGGTCCTATTACCGAACCAACTCAAACCCAAGACCAAGTGCCTATACTGCCACAACTAATCCCTCTCCCTCACCTTCTTGGCTCTTGGATAGTGGGGCAACCCATCATGCTACTAGTGACCTAGATAATCTTGCCTTGCATTCTCCCTATGATGGCACGGAGGAACTTCTTATTGGTGATGGCTCAGGTTTATCCATATCAAATATTGGTTCAACTTCCCTCTCTGCTCCTACTTCTCAATTTCATCTTAATAATGTTCTTCATGTGCCATCTCTGTCCCGTAATATTATTTCTGTTTCTCAGTTTTGCCGTGATAATAACTCTTCCATCACTTTCTCACCTAACTCTTTTATTGTGAAGGACATTCAGTCAGGCACCACTCTCCTTCAAGGTCAACATAGCTCTGGAATCTATGAATGGCATCCACCTCGTTCCGCCGTTCATTCTGTTCGCTTGTCCTCGACATCAAATTGGCATCATAAACTAGGCCATCCTTCCCCCTCTATTTTACGTTTTATTAGTAATAATTTTCATTTGAACATTCCAAATTGTGTGTCTTTTCATTGCAATTCATGTGATTGCAACAAAAGTCACAAGTTGCCTTTTCATAATAACAGTATTCAATCCTTTGGTCCATTAGATGTCATTTATAGTGATGTTTGGACTTCTCCTGTCCACTCTTTTGACTCTTACAAATATTACATAATCTTTGTCGATCACTTCTCTAAATACATATGGTTCTACCCTCTCAAAAATAAAAACGATGCCACCACTGTCTTTTCTCACTTCAAACTCTTGGTTGAAAAACATTTTGATCGCTCTATAAAAACAATCTTTAGTAATGATGGTGGTGAATACATTGGTCTTCAACCACTTCTTAAATCTCATGGCATACAGCATCTCACCTCTCCACCTCACACACCTGAGCATAATGGTTACTCGGAACGCCGACATCGTCATATTGTCGAGACAGGCCTATCTCTATTAACCCACTCCTCCATGCCTCTAAAATTTTGGTCACTAGCCTTCTCTGACTTGTTACCTGATAAACCGCATGCCTACTCCTACTCTAAAATTCAAATCCCCATATCTAACTCTTCACAACCAAAATCCAAACTACCTAAAACTCCGTAGTTTTGGTTGTCTCTGTTATCCATGGTTACGCCCATATACTTCTCATAAACTTCAACCACGTTCCGCTCCTTGTGTGTTTGTTGGCTACTCGTCTACACAAAGTGCCTTTTATTGTCTTGACCCTACCTCTAATAAAATATACTCCTCTCGGCATGTAAAATTCATAGAACATGAATTTCCCTTCTCAAAAACTACCACCCCTAATAACCAAATTTTACCCCCTGATGACTGGTGCCAAGTATCTCTTCCTCTTCTTATTCCACAAAACGTGCCTCATACTGCTTCCACTTCCCAGCCACAACATGTCCCTTCTAACCCAATCTCGACTGAAACACCTACATCCTCTTTAATACCTTCTGCTACCTCTTCTGCTACCTCTTCTGCTACTCATCAATCAACACCACCGCCCCCTCCACCACCTCCTCCAAATCGTCCCATCACCCGCTTACAGAATAAAATTGTCAAGCCAATAAATAAATTAAATCTTCACACCTCTCTCCATACACCTTCGGCTGAACCTACAACCATTGCTCAGGCTCTCAAAAATCCAATTTGGCGTAAAGCCATGCAAAGTGAATATGATGCCTTGGTTCAAAATCACACTTGGGATCTCGTTCCACCTTCTTCGTCTCAAAATTTAATTGGGTGCAAGTGGGTTTTTCGCACAAAATATCATCCTGATGGTTCTATAGATCGTTACAAAGCCCGTCTTGTAGCTAAGGGCTTTCACCAACGCCCTGGTCTTGATTACTCTGAAACATTCAGTCCCGTTGTAAAACCTGCCACTATACGTACAGTCCTCTCACTTGCTACCATTCATGGGTGGTCTATTCGTCAGGTTGACATTAACAATGCATTTCTTCAAGGGACATTAAATGAGGAAGTGTTCATGGTTCAACCTCCGGTTTTGTCAATCCTTCTCTTCCTTCCTATGTACGTAAGCTGCGTCGAAGCTCTCTACGGTCTTAAACAAGCTCCTAGGGCTTGAGTACAATGAACTACGTTCCTATCTCATTTCACTTGGATTCAAAATTGTGTATCGACTCTTCCTTATTTACACTACGTCATTCTCAAGGTCTCATCTTCCTTCTTGTCTATGTCGATGATATTATCATCATCGGCTCCAATCCCTCTTTTCTAGAGTCATTTATTTCTCAATTCTCCGTCCGATTCTCCCTTAAGGATCTCGGTCCTCTTTTCTTACTTCTTGGGTGTAGAAGTTATCCCACATCCTCGTGGAATTCTTCTTAGCCAACATCGATACATTCGGGATCTTCTCATTCGTTCCAACATGTCCTCGGCTAAACCCGTGTCTACACCAATGGTAACTCATCCGCCTCTTTCTTCCAAGGTGGTACTCCCCGCCAATCCTGCGAGTATCGTGCCCTTGTTGGAAGTCTTGATATCTTTCCCTCACTCGGCTAGATATCTCTTTCGGCCGTCAATCGTCTTTCGCAATATATGCATTGTCCCACCGATGAGCACTTGGTTGCGCTCAGCGTGTTCTTCGATTCTTGGGTGGAACATCTACTCATGGCTTACTTCTTCGTAAAGAATCACCCCTTTACGTTCATGCTTTCACCGATGCCATTGGTAGGAGATAAGGATGATTTCGTCTCTCTTACAGGCTATATTGTCTACTTGGGTACAAACCCAATTTCTTGGAGTTCTCGTAAACAACGTGCTTTAGCCCGTTCCTCAGAATCGAATATCGTGCGATAGCTTCTACCACGAAGTGTTATGGGTTAAGAATCTTCTCCTGGAACTTGGTTTTATTTCTACTTCCCTCAGGCAATCTTTTGTGACAATATGGGTGCTACTTATGTTCTTTGCTAATCCTAAATTTCACTCTCGTATGAAGCATATTGGTCTCGATTATCATTTTGTTAGAGAACATGTCCAGAACAATGATCTTCGGGTCTCGTTCATATCCAGTAAGGATCAGCTTGCCGACGTCTTGACAAAGCCACTTGGCCGATCTTCTTTTCAAACTATAATATCCAAGATTGGACTTCTCAACCGGCCGTCCATCTTGCGGGGGCATGAAAGAGATACACAAAAGCATGAGGCGCCCGCCTACAAAACACCGTGCGCCGCCTCAATCTGTCCCAAGCTTGTGCTTGATGTTACGGCCTCCCATGCGGCCGCCTCCCTAAGCACCATGCGGCCGCCTCACACCAAGCATCAGCAGTCACTCAGCGTTGCCGTTCCACTTCAGTCCACCTTGGTTAAAGAGTTCTTGTTTATCTGTATTAGAATTAGAACAGACACAATTTTGTATATATATATTCCTCTTGATTAAATGAAATAATTATCATTTGCATATCTCTCATACTTGGCACGTTTAAAAATAAGTTTTGATTATTTATAAAAGTAGACATGCTCAAATATAATCGGGAACCATGAGAATCGGCACAAAAAATTGGGAATCGAAAATCGTCAGAACCGGAACCATGAAAGGACTGGGAACCATGAGAACCATAACCGGCCGGCGGTTCCAATATTCGAATACTTCCCCTTTTTTTTCTAGATCCGGAAATCGACGGTTTGAAAATTCAATTTCTTATTATCCAAGGCAATGAAATTAGAAAGTAGGGTGGATAATATTGTACACACAAGTATAAATATAAGGCATTACATTAGACTATTTTAGAGCCCATTACACTAACATGGGCTCATACCTTCCATATGGGTTTGAAAGAGTGAATTACCAAAAGTGGTCCATTATAAATTGGGCCTAGAAGGGTATGTAGATATTATATACAAAAAATAAAATAATATAAATTGGTGCTCAATGTCATTATTTCTCTCATAATAAATGTCACAATTAACTTTTTTTAAGATATATTATTGAATTATAAATTATTACAATAAAATTAAATTTTTATTATTACCTTATTTAAAAATTAAAATATTGATTTTGAAACTGGTTGAAAATATATTGTCACAAATATCATGGGATAGAGGGATTTAAGAAAAAGACATCAATAAATGTTCATGTAAAATGACACGAGGATGACATGTGAAACGTTATGATGATATTAATATCCCTTCCCTTCCACAAACACCCTGCCCTTTCTCATGACAGATATTAATACCTCTCTCCGTGCCGTCTCACCTCAAATCGAATTTACCGTCTCACCTCAAATTAAATTTATTTTTCTTTCGTCAATTCTTTCACAAACCGAACTACTTAAAATAGCAAAAAGAATTCACTACATTTCTTATATATATTTTCTCCTACTTTACTTTGCTGTTATATTCACAACAGATCAATTTACTATTTCTTTTATTAATTTTCTCTACTACTTTAATTTTCAAATTCACGACACATTTATTCTAATTTACTTTTTCTTAATTATCGTCTCGAGTTTTAGTCAAAAGGGAGGAAGTATTTGATTATGAAAAATAGACCACTCAGGTTTCTGAGATATCAATCCAAAGAAGATCTCCTACATTCTGCTCCATCACTCTCTTGTCTGCAGTTGAGAGTGACTCATTTGTGGGCCCTACCCACATTTTATTTTTCATTTTGCTTTATTTTTTTTTCTAAGTATGGACTTCCTCCATCAATCCTGAATGTTGCTGGGATTTCCCATGACTGCCACGTGTACAAATGGCCCCCAGTGAGGAGGCCAGACATGCAGGAGAAAAGGAAACAAAGGAGAGTTGTCCATTGTAACTGTCTCATACTTACAATTTTTGCATACATGAATGTGGTCCTTCGTGTATTCTGAATTTACAAAATTGTATGAGAAATTAAAGCTGATTTTTGAGTCTTTCCCTGGGGAAGTGGGCCCGATAATCGTCTTGAAACTCAAAAAATATTATGCTCACTTGAGTTTGGGTTACAAGGAATGTCTATTTTGCAACAGCTGTTGGGTGCAAAAATTCAATAGGCCGGAAAGAAATTTGAGCAACTTACCTTGCTTCAAAACTTTCCAAGAGTTGGAGAAGTTTTTGCTTGAGTTTCCGTCAAACCTTTTATGCGGAAGAGATGCCTCAAATAATTGTGCAAGTTCAATCAATTTAGGAGAATCTATATTTTCTCATTAATAATGTGATTAGATTATAAGTATGTATAAGGGTAACGACAATGTTATGATCACAAAATAAGTTTACAAAAAAAAATGAATTCAAAATATGGTGACGATATTCTAATTTTTGCATCGGTTATAGACTCGCCGCATTATAATTAAAAGCACCAACTCAATGAACTCTCAAAACTACGAGGAGCCCTAGAGATACAATCATCCAACGGGTTAACCGCTTTTTAATATGTTGTGCTAATAAAATACAACATATAATGCTACCTCGATTTATTTCAAAACTAGTATTCCTGTGTTGTGCTCGTGCCAATGGCACGGAGACCGTACAAAAGCTATCGGTATTATAAAAGACAGTGCTACATAATAATGAAAGTACTTTAATTTTTATATAATTTAATGATAAATATGTACCTTTTTTGTGTAACAACATTAATATCAACCCAAAAACAGACAGTTGTTCGTTAAACTAATGCTAGGAAGAAAAGAGTAATTGCGGATGATTGGTTTGTGACTAACCATTTCCTCTTAAGTAATGCGTTAAGGTCTACATTTAAAGCCGTGCAAAGGGAAAGAAAAAAAGATGATTTCTAGAATAACAAAGCAGGAACTTCAAACTCGAGCCAAGGTAAAAAAAAAAAAAAAAAAAAAAAAAAGAAAGAAAGACAAAACATCAAAAGAAATAGAAATTGGAAAAAGAAATCATAAAAATATTGAACCTCTCCCCTATAACTATGGTTATAGTTCTTCTATTCCTCCCAATTTTACAATATTTCCATCTAATCTTAAGATCAATAATACTGCATACACAAATCCGAACACTATCTAAACTCTCTTACTCAAAAATTGATGATCTCAACTTTATACATTGCAATTTCCTATTTCTTTGTATCAATAAATATATTGGTTGTCAAGCCACAAACCTCTTTGGACCAATATCTAAAACTACACTGTCCATCAGAATTGTAACAATCTCTAATGAAATATCGCATTCGAAGAATAGGTAATTTTGAGTCTCTGAGCAAGACTGACCCAAAACACGCATTTATCTTCTTGAATTAGCTTCAAGTGTATTGTTTTTTGATGCTGATATCTGCAGCGCTAATTCAGAAGGTTTGACAAACTGATCTGCTCTTCAACTTATATATTGAATCTCTTTGAAATCAAGCCCTTTCTTCCATGATTAGAATCAATTTAAAACCAACGCCCCCATATTTCTTTGGTTGGCATATAGCAGATCAAGCAATTGACCTTTCCTTCTAGTATCCCCAAACCTAACACAATCATAACCTTTGGAATATAAAGTAGTTGCACAATGATAACTTTTGTACCCTTCACATATGGATATCTGCTAGCAAATGTTTCGTGCAATAGTGTATCAGTAACATCAGGAGTCATATCTCCTACAAAGATAGACATAGCTGAAACAGTAGTATCTGAGAGGAGATGGAAGAGCAAAGGTTAGAAGTGGGTAGACCTGAAGAACCATAACGTCAGATTACTGGTCTCTTGCAGAGTCACTTAGTTTGGCGGAAGAGATAGACCATAGTTGAGAGAGAGAGAGAGAGAACAACTCATTTATAGAAATCTGGTCGTCCAATCAATTTTGAGAAGAAAACTCGATGAAACCATAACTAAATACATGTACCAAAAAAGTTAAAAGATTCCCTCTCGAGAGAGATATTCAAAAAAAAAAAAATCAAATCATATCTATGAACTCTCAACCCAATTGAAAGTCAATAGAAATGGCATGCTTGGGTGATAATAAAATTTTGAGTTAAATAACATAGCAGCAAATGGTAACTTGAAACTTGGAAATAATTTCATATATATTGATTTGTGGTAGAGCTTCTGTTAGCATTGATTTAGTGTCGTGGCTTTCATTATTTGGTGTATAGTTGCATATTTGCCATCGTGGCAAAACAGTCGAAAATAATGTACGATGACAATTATGCAACTAACCATATGGTACAGTGGCATATTTTATAGTTTTCCATCCGCATTAACTTGGTGTAGCTTAACACAGAAAACAACTTTGAGTTAGTAGCCTATCTAATGCTCTGTAGCCATGACCGTTGGATGTGTTTGCATAGCTGAAAGTAATTGTTTGTTCTGCCAGATATGTTTCTTGCCCTTGATAAATATATGAATGGGACATTGAGTCAGCAGGAACTTCGAGAATATGCAGATGGGACACTTACACATATTTTCATTGAAAGAGGTAGGTACTTGGAGTTTGTAACTGTTAGTTTACATTCGTTTTGAATCAGACTCTAGAATTTGTTTCAATTGTATGCTTCATTCTTATTTGTCTTCTTGGTGATCCATTCTTTTTCTTTAAAAATATCAATTCTTTGTCTTTAAAAATATCAACTCAACGGATATACTGTATACGTCAGTCACGTGACTCAAGATGCTCTCCATTTATCTAAATTTCTTACTGGAGTAAGAACTCACAAAGACCATTTTCCAAAGCTTTCTTGTGATATCTCTCTTGCTTTCATTGATCTAATACTATTATAATGCTACCATTGATATTCACTATATCCTCCATGACTTCATAAGTAAGTGGTTTAATAATCAATTTCTTGTGACGACTTCAGGATGGATTCTATGACTATCTTACAGGACTTGATTGCTCTGATGTTGAGGTATATTCTATTGCTGAGGGGTTCGTTGTCTTCCCAAAGGTACCCTTGCTGAGGGTTGAAGTACCAGTTGCTGTGAGTTCTATAACTCTTCTAATCAGCCGTTCTTCAGGAGCAATATCGTTGTTAATCATGAGTTAATTCATCAAAGTGAATAGAAACGGCATGCTTGGGTGATAATAAAATTTTGAGTTAAATAAATACGTTAAAACAGAATTACTATACTGTGCCAAAGGATGAACAGTTTTCCCTCTCTAAACAGAAAAATCAAATCATATAAAGTCTCAAAGACTCAACCCAATTCAAAAACAATTAAACTGCATACATAAGCAATAACCAAACAAACTGTATTGTATTATAGATTTGGATCACGCTTCATCTTCTACAATTTCCGTTAAGGCCATTTTCCATGTTGACTTCATGTTCTTAACTGTTTTATTGCAGGCCCAAATTGATAGAAAAATTGTTCAAGCCAAGTTCACATTCACTATCAATCAAATGCACACGAAATTCGCTATCAAACACAACCAGCAGACTTGGAACTCAGATTAATTTAACGAAAATATGATATTGAAGTGTATCATCCCTCACATTTACTCCAAATCAACTCCCTCCCCCCTCACAGAAAACTACCACTAAGCAACATCCAACATCCAAATAATGAAATCTTAAACTCTCACAAATTCGAAACTAAATAATTTTGAAATGTCAATGTGGTTCTCTCAGTAACAGTCTGCAAAACCATCAATGATCACTCAAATCTTCAGCTTCCCCATCAGTAACCCTCAGATTACCACCTCCCTTCACCATTTCTTCCGAACCCATTTCACATTCAAATTTCTCAGAGTCAATTACGTCATTGACTTCATTATCCAAACATATTACAGGAAACAACTAAAGCCCTAAACCCCAATTCAATAATTAAAAGAACTAAAACACCCAACAAAATAATCTATTAGACAAAGAGAGAAAAAATACCTGGAAATCGGCAAAACCCAAGCAACATAAATGGGTTCTTGAGATTCTTGCCTGCGAAGGTATAAGGTGGGTTTAACGTGTAACTGTTGGAGTACTTCGATTTCTTGTCGGGAATTGAAGAGCGGGAAGGAGCTGAAGGTGTTCCGGCGGACTTGAATGAGGAAGTGGGAGAAGAGATGTGGCGGTGCACGGTGGGGAGAGTAAGGAGTGGAGCGGTTGACCGAGAAGAATAGAGTGGAGATGTGTAACTGCCGTGTGATGAACAATCTCAGCCCTTGAATCCATTTTCCAACTTCCAATCCTGACCACCACTTATGTAAAGCTAAGATGCGGTTAAAACCTCCCTCTATTGTATATTAGATAATTATCATTTTTTTAAGAGTTGCTTTTATTTGATTTTTGATTATTGATTATGAATTTTTTTTCATTTTTTTTTTAAACGAAAGGAGTAACGTATCGTGAACCCTTTTTTTTCACTCAAACAATGAAATGAAAGGTAAAGGTGCATTTTAGCCGTTTAGCTAGAAACGACACCGAGAAAAATTTCTTGAACAAAATTTGTTCATGGCAATTAGTGGTGAACGAAATTTCGTTCATGGCAATGAACGAAATTTCATTCATGAGTTTCGTTCAGCGAAAATTGGTTTGAGCTATATGTGTATTTTGTAATTTTTGACATTTTTGAAAATATATTATTGAAAAAAAAAATTAAAATGTTTATAATTTCTGTTTCTCTATAAATAAAGTCTAATTTTATAATATTTGACATAATTTTAATATTTTACTATTTAAAAATGATAAAAAAAATTATTGTTTATATTTTATAAAAAATTACTCCCTCCGTCCCAGACCAAGAGTCCTACTTTCCCTTTTTGTCCGTCCCAGACCAAGAGTCCCTTTCCTTAAATGAAAAGTTTTCCATATATTTATACCCTTATCATCTCCATATATTTACAAAAAAACCATTACTATTCCTCTCACTCATTCTCTCTCCTATTAAATATTTTTAACTTTTATATTCTCTCTCCTATTCCCTACCACACATTTAACTTTTACATTCTCTCTCTTATTTCCTACCACACATTTAACTTTTATATTCTCTCTCCTAAAATTTTCTACCAACTTTAAAAAAAAATCTTAAGAAGCGTGAAATCTCTCCCGAGGACCCTTGGTCTGGGACGGAGGGAGTATTTTTTTATATATTTAAATTTTCTCTGGCGTCAAACGACGTCGTTTAGATCAAAATTTAAAAAACGTTCAGTTTTTCCCCTAGCTATAAATAGAGCTTAAGATTGCTAGATTATGTAATCTTTTCTTCCATACTTTCTTTCAAAATTTCAAAAACGTTCATTTTATTTATGAGCGCGTTATTTTCTGTTTTTTTTTTTTTTTTGTGGGTTGTATTTTAGTTTTTAATACTCCCTCCGTCCCAGCCGAAGCGTCACTTTTTACCCAAAATGGCGTCCCGTTTATAGCGTCACCCTTTCCTAAAAAGGAAACTTTTATTAATATTTTATTATCCCATCCACTATTCCCTCCACTAATTCTCTCTCCTCTACACTCACAACACTTTTAAAATTCACTATTTTCTCTACTAATTCTCTCTCCTATTTTTAAATTACACTCACAACATTTTTTCTTCCCACACTTTTCCTTAATTTGCGCGCCACCCCTAAAAAGGGTGACGCTTCTGCCGGGACGGAGGGAGTATTAGTGAGTGTAATGTTTTAAGTTCAAACCAAAGGCGTGTGGGGGTGCGCATTACACCCATCCCTTATTAAACTACCCGCCAAAACAAGAAGATGCCGCTTTCGTACTATGATGCTCTCGGCGCAAATTAGGCTGCGGCGCTGCAATCTCAGTGGACCAGCCAAGTTGGAAGAGAGAGAAAGGTCAGTGGACGTGGAAAATGGTAGTACGACTAGGCGCAAAATCTTTCTGTTATATGTGCATCAAATTGATTGCTATATTTTGGCATTTTCTTGCAAATTTTCCCTAATGTATTGCAAATTTTCAAGTCAATCGAAAATTATTCACTTCTCGATTTATCGTATATATACATGAAATATCAAACAATAAAGAGTTACGATTTTTCAATAGCAAACGATATTTACAGATTATACAGTCAGAGAATAGAGAATAAACGTGTTATTAAGAACAAGAATAAGTTATGATAAATAAGATTCAATAGGCGGTTGATCAAGAAATAAACGTGTTATCATGACATACGGAGTGTAGATCAACAACGTTGAACAAGGAATAAACGTGTTGTCATTGTATATACATCGACAACGTTTAAACGCGCGGAGGGTACACAAGAATTAACTAGGATTCAAATGAAACTAATCTAAATCCACATCTAACAAGCCCTAGCCCAACAAATTTTGGCTCAAAATCATCACATATGATTGTGTGGGGACCAAAGTGTCAAGACTAAGATACCATAAAAAAATAAAAATAAAATGAAAGAATTAATGTCTTTATTCATCAAATTGGGTGTAATACATACTGTAGGCCTTGAAAGTAGGACTGCCCTTCAATGGACACAATTATAAAAAGCCTGTTCCACTATATCTCCTTTTTCCCACCTTATCTCTTTAAATGTTAGCATTAGACTACCCACACAGTGGTTTTATACAACTTCTCCATTTTATTTAACATTTTTTACATTTTTTCTTATCCTCCTAATATTTCATCTACCCATTTCATCTACCCCCACTCCAATGGCTAACTTAAATTAAATTTCAACTCCCTCCAACTCATCATTCTATACCCCACTACTTTTGTTTTATTTATATTCTTTATTTTTATGATTAGTTAAATAATAATAATAATTATTATTATTTATAATTAAAAAAATATTTCACACTTAATTAAAAAAAAAATTAAGCCCAAATTGAAAATTAAGTATTTTTTTTTGTGTCCAAATCAAATGAAATTTATATCGATTTGTAGGGAAAAAAAATGATGAATTTTGGTGAAAAAAAATAATAATTTACTAGGTAATAATTCAGCCCAAATTGAAAACTAAGTATTTTTTTTTTGTGTCCAAATCAAATGAAACTTATATGGATTTGTAGGGAAAAAATGATGAATTTTGGTGAAAAAAAAAATTAAAAAAATAATAATTTACTAGGTAATAATTCAGCCCAAATTGAAAACTAAGTGTTTTTTTTGTGTGTCCAAATCAAATGAAACTTATATCGATTTGTAGGGAAAAAAATGATGAATTTTGGTGAAAAAAAAAATTAAAAAAAATAATAATTTACTAGGTAATAATTCAAATTTCGATGCGCAGAATCAGTGCTTATCAATCTTCCTCCACGTGGCAGATCGATCACCCGGCTCCTTGACTCCGAAAACAGAACCCACGACTAGCCGGATGTGTCTCCGGCGAAGACGCTCGGGCGTGAGTAAGATCACGGTTGTATATAGCTCAAAATGTATAGAATAATGAATTCGATAACAAAATGGCGCTTACCTTTCACCGTTTGGTAGTGATGAAGTATTTATAGGCAAGAGTGATGTATTTTTGGGAGGCGGCATGTCCTCCGAGATTATAGCGGCGGTTACTTGGTCAGCGGGCACGTGTCTATAACGGTCCCCGATTTGTAGGGATGTAGTTGTGAGCATTGATTGACCAACAGGCCGGCAAGTGCCTGTGTCGTCACTGGCCGATGATTTAGGTCGAGGTCGCCACTGTGGAATGGTCGACCCGACCGTCTGCAGAGCATGGTTCGTACCCGAATAGTAGCATGGATCACGAGGTCGACTAAGTTAGGTCGGGACCCGTAAGCCTGACCACGGGCTTAGTCGATCGATGTGTGAGACGGGCCTTGGGCCTTGTTCGATTGGGATTAGTTTCATTGAGAATGTGGGTGCCAACGCTATCTCGAGATTGGGCTTTACTTGTTGGCCCAATTCCCGACACTTTTGGTATGTTCAGTGGCCCCCAACTTTCGAGTTGACTTCGTCGACTTGGAAGTTAAGAAGATTTTTTTTTGCCAAAAATTGCTTTACTCGAAGCTCGATACTAGTCTTTGAAGTAGGTCGACCATGATGACGTGGCAACATCCTGATCGTTGGTGACGGACGGTTGGAGATGAAGGAGCGCCGCTTTTAGTAATGATTGCGGCCACGACGTTTGGAACTCCTTCTCGAAAACCGTCTCAATCTTTAATTTTGGGAAATTAATTCTGATTTTCTTTTCCCCTTCCAAATTTAGGAAAATATAAATAGAGAAATCCTTCTTTGTTTAGAACTTTTACTGCTCTAGAACTTCTTCTTCTCCGGCGACAATCAAGGGATCCCAGCAAGATTTAAATTCAGCTCTCTGCTCCAGCAACGAAACCACGTTCTGCAATTAATTAAGGTATTTCTTTCATACCTTTGCTTTAGGTTTTAATTTATGTATCGTGTTCTCCTTTTCCGCCATGGCTAGGGCCTTTAGTTGCGAACCAGGAGCGTGGTATGGTTATTGCACTGTTAACCGTAGGGCATGTAAGAATGTGAACGGTGAGTGGAGAGTGATGTCCCTGGATGAGTGCGCTTCCATTTTGACTGGTTGGGGATTGAATTACACTGAGATAGGGCTGCCCATTGTAGGAGAAATTGAAAATGTGGTGATTGACGACTCAAATGTTGTCACTTTTCATCTGTTCCATGAACCGCTTGACCATATCACCCCGTTTTACGTTAGTGGACGTCCATAAGCCCTCCTTCCTTAGAAATAGGATAGGTTTCCTGTGGAGTCTAGGTCGTCCTTAGGTAGGTCGACCGAACATGATCATAGGATCGACTCCCCGCTTCCTCTTTTGCTTGTACGCATATGACGACTCAAGAAGGGAACGCCGCTCAACGTCTTCGGTCCTCGAATTGTCAACGCATTTGGGGCCCAATGTGGTGTCGTGCAAGAATGAGAGGGGCTATGTTCCCTGTGGCCATCGCGCGGCACCGAATTTGCCCTCTAGGTACGTATGATCAAGGATTTCTGCGAAGTCGACCCATTGGATTACCAAGTAACCATATATACCCAGAAGGAGTTCATGAAAAAGTACAGGTCGACCTTCACTAAGGATGCTACCAAAGTTGCTTTCTTTTATGGTCAGTTCGTTGCTGGCCTCAGGTTGCCTCTTGACCCTTTTATCAATGAATTTCTGGAATGTGCAAATGCCCTTCCCCTTCAACTTGGAGCTAATACTTGTAGGGTCCTTGTGTGTTTTGCCATGGTGTGTAGATTTTTAGGATATGAGCCCTGTATGAGAGTGTTCAAAGAGTTTTTCAAAGCATAAAGTATAGTGGAGAGGACTTGAGCATTAGTACCCTCTAAACCTAAATCTCCCAAGCTCTTCACCAACCTCCCAAGTAAGCATAGTGGCCGGAACTCGTATGTTGTAGTGGTAGAGAGTAGATTAGGATGGGAGTTCCCTCGCCCAATGATGAAACGTAAAACCATAGATGAGGGGAGCTATTGGGAGCCGACTCCGGCATCTTAACTTGTATAGTGGCTTTGTGTCGCTTAGTCAAGAGAAGACCCATTAGCCGGGAAAGCCTCGATCACCACCAAATATAACTTCGTCCAGCCGGGATGATGTCCGGAGATGGGGTGGTAGAGCCCCTCGTCCCCGTGCTGAGAGAGGACAAATATATCCCGACCGGGTTACTCATTCTCTGGGAGGTTTGGGAATTCGTGCCGTGGCCACTGCAAGAAGACAAAGAAATTACCGCAAGGATAATCTGGGGAGCATGCCGGTGGTAAGATCTTGCTCGCAATCCTTTACTCGTCTATTGTTATCTTGTATTTGTATGCAACTCTTAGGTCGTCCGTTGCTTGCTCGTATGTAGAACTTAGTTAGCTCGTACATAGAACTATTACGAATTGCAACTTTATTAAATTACTTACTCGTATGTAGAACTTAGTTAGCTCGTACATAGAACTGCCTTGAGTTGTATCAATTATCTCGTCAATGGTTTACTCGTAAAACTGTTTTGAATTGCCGAGCTAACACTTGATTTCTTCTATGTCGTGTAGTTTTAACTCCCGAGCAAGAAGCAAATATGGTGCGTATTGTTGGGGTTTCTGATAAGAAAAAAGCGAGGAAGGACCATGGGAAGGCCAATGCTCGTGCTCATAGGCAAAGAGAGGCCGCTTTGAGGACCAGCCTGCTGTCGAAGGAGAACATCGGGCTGGTGCCAATGGAAGGGGTAGAAGAGGAAGACCCTTTGCAAAGTGGTACCTGGGCCGCGGGTGCCACTGATGGAGGTGAAGCATCTTCCAAGTCGACTAGAGTAAGTCCGAGCTCCGACCCAATTCAAGATGTTAACATGGAGACTCCTGGAGCCGAGGTAGAAGGATCTAGCCCTGTGAAGGTGGTAGAGATTGATGATGACGATGCTGCCGAGGAGGTCGATGACCAAGCTCTGAATACCCGGAAAAGGCTGAGGTCTGGAAAGGGCAAGGCCGTTTCTTCTAATCAAACACCTCCACCTCCTCCCTCTTCCTTTCATCTTGATCAAGAATCTGTGGTAGAGATGATGCAGAGGTTGAGCGACGTCCCTTCTCTCGAGGGAGTTAATCGCCCGAGCCGCTCTTATCCCACTAGCGAACTTGGGTCAAGTCATTGTGAGGAGATCGTTGGATGTGAGCCTGTTAGCTCAATTTGCTGAAAAGGGTATGGCGCCTGAGGAGTTCTCGGCTCGAGCTGGACTTGCTCATTGCGAGGTAACCCTTTACTTTCATTTTCATTTTAGTCGTTTATTATTTTACTCGACCAACTGAAGTCTCGAGCTAACACTTCTTCGCTCCCTTTGGAATGCGTAATCCGACCATGATCGAGCAGCCAAAAGCTCTTGGAGGGCCTCAATTGAAAGGGAGAGACAAGCCCTTCAGACTATTCCAAAAAGGCTAAAGAGCTTGCGGATCTGAAGGAGCTGTACAATGACTTGGACAACTCTTATGAAGCCAATGAGGCGGTGAAGACCAAAGCTCTAGCCGACCTTGAAGCATCTGAGTCCAAGCTTAAAGAGGTTAAGGCGGAGAAAGAAGCTGAGAGGAAGGAGCTGGTGAAGACCCAAACGGAGTTGGCCACAGTTTCCCAACTCTTGAAGGACAAGGACGATCTCATGGTCAAACTGCAAGAGGATCGTCGGCTTGAACGTGGGAAATGGCAAGAAGATCTCAAGGCTGCTGAGAAGGCTGCTGCTGACATTGCTGCTAAGAACGCCACTGAAGTCGCCGTTGAAAAATTCAAAGCAGGGGATGAGTACTACGATGCCATAGTGTCTAAGGCCCAGGATTTTCTCGAGGTTGGGAAGAGGCATATGGCTCGTCGAGCACTGGTAGATCCAACGGCCACGGTTACCATCGAGCAATTAGCTCGTTGGTTTACTGAGTCCCAATATGACATGACGGCTCGTAGTGGTCACTCGCTTGTTCCTTACCTAGAAAATGATCTTGCTTTCATTGCTCAAGAGGATGAGGAGGATCACTGCGAGAAGTGGGAAGCCCCCCCTGTTCTTGACAGGAATTTTGATGTGGTCTTGGCGGAACTCGATGATGCCGAAGCTTACGGAGACATAGATGAGCAAATCTATTCTGAGTCGGGTAAACCTCGAGCCCTCAAAGAACAAGATCCCATGATTGAAGATCAAGTCACCACCGACGATCGACCAATGCCGACCGGCCTCTTAAATTATTTCAAACAAAGATTGTAATGAACAAGTTCCAAACAATTTTTGCCTTCTTTGATCTAACATTATTCGAATGCCTTGGCCCAGTTTTTTGGGAGGCAAAATATTTTTGTAAATTAATTTTGTTTAAGTCTTAGCCCGTTTTGGGAGACTTATTTCTATCGTAGCTGACTTTTGTTTCCAGAATGTTGTATGCTTTTCATTCCATATTGTATGTCGAGCTAGATGTAGATAATATAAATGAGTTAATTTGAGCTTAGAGGCGACTTGATCTTGTTGGTGTAGTCGACCTCAGACTTGATTAACTTTTTTGTGAACGAGATTGACCATAAGTCGAACCTGTTCACCCTTTGAACTGATTAAGAATCGAGTTAGTTGGAACGAAGTCGACTAAGAGTCGGACTTGATAAATGAACAAAGCTGATTTAGAATCGAGCTTATTAGATCAAACTGACTAAGAGTCGAGTTTGTTAGAACGAAGTCGACTAAGAGTCGGACTTGTTAAATGAACAAAGCTGATTAAGAATCGAGCTTATTAGATCAAACTGACTAAGAGTCGAGTTTGTTAGAACGAAGTCGACTAAGAGTCGGACTTGTTAAATGAACAAAGCTGATTAAGAATCGAGCTTATTAGGACGAGGCTGACTAAGAGTCGAGCTCGTTGGGATTGGTGTAACACTATGTTTGATCGAATAAACTGCACTTTTTATTGAATTGGGAAACATGCTTACATCAATTCGAAACTAGCTTTAACATAAACTTGAACTTTGAAATTGAAACTAGAAGTAGTATTTGATGAGGTGAGTAGCATGCCAAGGATGTTTCAACTCGTCACCTCCGGGATGAGCTATCATGTAGGTTCCTTCTTTGACGACTCGAGTGATCACACAGTGGACCTTCCCGTTAGGAGATAGCTTGTTCTGCTGGGTCCTTCTACCCGTTGCTTCAATCTTTCTTAACACATAATCTCCAACCTGGAATGACCTTGTTTTAACCCTCTTGTCGTGGTAACTCTTAGTTCGCTGCTTGTAGTTGACCATTCGGAGGTAGGCTGTCTCTCGCTTCTCGTCGATTAGATCCAGTCGATCAATGTTGTTATCATTTTGCTCCCGATTGAAGAAAGTCACTCTAGCAAAGGGGGAATCCGAGCTCGAGTGCCACGGCCTCTCGACCCATATGTGAGAGCGAAAGGGGTTTCCGTAGCCCCTCGAGTGGTTGTACGAACCGCCCAAAGAGCAAGGGGAGTTCGTCCAACCAATTGTTACGTCGACCTACGAGTCCCGTCTTGAGCGAAGATAGAACAAGCTTATTTGCCGCCTCGCCTTGCCCATTTCCTTGAGGATATGCGACGTAAGATTGCCAATGCTTCGATTCCTACCCGATTCATCTCTCGCTTCGAAAGGCTCTTGAGAACCGTAGTCCGTTGTCGATACTATGGCTCTTGGAAAACCAAATCGGCACCAAATGAAATCATGAATGAAGTTTATGGCATTCTCCTCCGTGATGCGAGCTAATGGTTTAGCCTCAACCCATTTAGTGAAGTAATCTATAGCAACGATCACATACTTGCAATTTCCTCAAGGCGGGAGGGAAGGGTCCAATCAAGTCGACACCCCACATGTCGAATGGCCAGCCGCAATTACCGGAGTCTCGCTTGGTTGTAGGCATATGAGGTAAGTTGGCAAACCTTTGGCATTGATCACATTGCCGAACAAAGTTGTGAGTGTCGCCTCTCATATGTGGCCGCAGTATCCCAAAGTGATTAACTTGTCTGCAAGAGTCCCGGCCCCCGGGTGTCCACCACGCATCCCACTATGCACTTCATGTATCAATAGGGCGACCTCTTGAGGGTGGATGCACTTTAGTAGTGGCCGAGTATAGGATCTTCCGAACAGTGTCGCTCCTTGAATGACATACCTCTGAGCTTTCTTTTTGATAGCTCGAGCCTTCTTCTCATCATCCGGTAGCTCGCCACTTTCTAAGTATGCCTTCATTTCCTCGATCCAACACTTTTCCCGAGTCCAATTTCTTGAGGGGTCATCTATGCATTGAATCTTTATCCTCTCATAAGCCGGATTTTCAAGGAAGGAGATGGGCTCGCCATGTGGCTCATCCGAAGTAGCAAGTTTCGAAAGGAGATCGCCTAGCTCGTTATCTTCTCTTCCAATTCTTTGAATCTCCCGTAATTCTAAGTCTTTTATTAGCTCCTTCACCAGGTCGCAGTATTTGATGAGAGTAGAACTAAGCACTTCGTACTCACCTCGACCCGGTTGACTATCAATTGTGAGTCACAAGAAGCCATGATCTTAGTTGCTCCGAAGCACTTGGCGTACTCAATAGCCGCAATCAAGGCCTCATATTCGCCTTGGTTGTTGGAAGCGTCAAATTTGAACCTTAGCGATTCCTCGTAAACAGTCCCTGCACTCGCTCGATCAAGACAATTCCACTCCACCGACATTTTTGGTTGCCGACCCGTCTGAATAGACCTTCCAACAATCGACGGGTAAAGTGATGTCGACTTGTGACTCTGGCTCTTTCCCTTTGCCCTTTTCTTTTGGAGCTCGCTGCTCGTCATCTTCCTTGGTGAACGTAAGCTCGACCAAGATGTCGACTGTAGCTTGAGCTTTAACGCCTTTCGAGGTCGATACTCAATGTCAAATTCAGTGAGGGCAATTGACCAATCGAGTAGTCGACCCGAACTCTCCTGGGCCAGTGCAAAGATTTTTCTTAAGGGAGCATTGGTAAGAACCGCGATTGGATGAGCTGTAAAGTAAGCTCGTAACTTTCTTGAAGCTACGACTAGAGCATAAGCAACTTTCTCGCCGTTGTAATATCTCGCTTTCCACATCTCGATAAAGCTATTGATATAGTACACTGTGCTTCAAGCCCTTCATCCTCTCTAATCAATACCGCAAAGAATCGACTTGTCTCCTACGTATAGATACACAAATAAAGTCTCACCAGCCATCCAAGGGCTACCGAGCAAAGGTGGGGTAGCAAGATAATCCTTCAATTGTTGGAACGACGAATGACATTCGGTCGTCCATTCAAAGCTTTTCGTCCCCCTCAATGCTTTGAAGAAGGGGAGAGACCTTTCTGCTGACTTTGATATGAAGCGACCAAGAGCTGCTACCCTCCCATTAAGTCGCTGCATCTCTTTGACACCGGTAGGAGCCTTCATGTCAACTAAAGCCTTTATCTTCTCTCGGATTAGCCTCTATGCCTCTTTGAGATACCATGAATCCCAAGAACTTTCCAAAGCAGCCTACTCCAAATACACACTTGCTAGGATTGAGCTTCATGTCGTTTGCTCTCAAGTTGGCGAATGTTTCTTTTAAGTCGACCACGTGATGTCCAGTCTTAGTTTTTATGACCATATCATCAACGTAGGCCTCCATGTTTCGGCCAATTTGAGAAGCAAAGACCTTGTTCACCATGCGTTGATAGGTTGCTCTGCATTCTTCAATCCAAAAGGCATCATATTGTAGCAAGAGATGCCTCCACCGCTTGAAATGCCGTCTTGACTATATCATCCTCATGCATTTTGATCCGGTGGTACCCCGAATAAGCGTCGAGGAAACCGAGGGTGGAGTGGCGCAATGGAATCAACTAGCTTGTCGATTACGGGGAGAGGATAGCCGTCCTTTGGGCATGCAAGGTTCAAGGTCGTGAAGTCGACACACATCCGCCATTTGCCGTTTGCTTTCTTCACCACGACCACGTTGGCCGCCCATGTTGTATGAACGGCCTCCTTGATTATACCCGCACTTAAAAGTTTCGTACCTCGGCTTTGATAGCCTCTTCCTTGTCACGAGCAAAACTTCTCAACTTTTGGGGTCTAGGTTTTACGGTCGGGTTGACTTCAAGTACGTGAACAATGACCTCCTCCTTGATTCCCCTCATGTCCTCTACTCTCCATGCGAAGACATCACCGCTTTCTTCGAGTAGCTTGATAATTTCGCTCGCTCCTCAACCGATAACCGCTTTCCAATTTGAATTTTTGGTCGGGGTAAGAAGGGTTGGTGACACGACTCTAGTTCATCGACAGCCTTCTAGCTCCCGGTCCATCTCTGAATTGTAGAGTCGCCACTATGATTTCCCTGATCTTTTGTCTTTCTTCAGCTCCCAAGTGTGGAGCCTCCTCATCTATCATATCATCAAGCTTGTCCGCAACCTTGTTGGTAGGGGCCCCCGAGTTATTGTCTATCTCGGGAGGCATAGGTCTCCTATGACGACTTGATCGACCATAACTACATCCGAATCGACCTCGTGTGGTGTTAGAGTGACGTGTCGACTCAAGCATGACCTCGTCATTTGAGCGATAGGTCGACTCTACCACGTCGGTGATTGTTGACATCGGGTAGTTTTGGTGACTGATCGAGACAGCCTTCAAGTAACCATCGCCAGCCTCAATTTCTAGCTCCCTTTTCTTTCTTTCTCTTAGAACATGATCCGTATAAGCACGAGCCGTGCTTGTACGCAACCCACTCCACAGTGTGGGGAACTTTACTCGCCGATGAGGAATTGATGCTACCATTCCAAGAGCGACTCCGTCCAGAATTCCAAGTATGGCGGCATAGTCACTATTTACATCAATTACGATAAATTGTACCTTCGAGACAATCCCGAGGGGCGCCGGGCCTAGGTCGACGTCGAGCACTATCTCGGCCTTTAGCATCAACTCGGTGGTTGGTGAAGCCCTCCAACCCCGCCATCATATCTCTCCACTGCTCATCATTAAGGCCCATTTCCTTGAAAGTTTTGTAAAACAAAATATCCTCGCAGCCCCCGTGTCGACTAAGAGTCCGCTCGTCGTACATCCATCAATGAGACCCGGGATGACGAGAACTTGCTCCCTAGCCGCCATATTTGTTGCCAATTCGTGGGGGTAGAAGCCGATTGCCTCATCTCTTATTTCTCTCCTTGGAGGCACATGCGGGGCCTTATTAAGCCGGGAATATCTTGTGCTTGATGGCCGTGTTGCTTGCTTGTTCTGATGACCCCCGAGGTTTAGTCTAGGCCGCCTAGGTCCTTGTTGCCCACCCGTGGCTGTTCACCTCCCCCACTTGAGGTCTCTTCACATAAGCTTCGAGTCTCCCCGGTCGACCATTCGCCGGATGATACGCTTTAATCCCAAGCAATCCTCCGTGAGATGACCAAATGTCTTTGTGGTAGTCGCAGCATTTGCCGTTGTCCCGCCTAAACTTGTTGCCCGGATTCATTGGGACCGGAGGAGCCAGCTCGACAAAGCATTCAAAATCTCGATTCGACTCACCGTGAGGGAGTGAAAGCTTCGGGCACCTTCTCTCGTCACCCTAGTTCTCGTTCTTTCCATTTTTATTGTTCCCCCATTCTTGTTGGAGTCTTTTTTATCGTCAGCGACTTCAACCTTGGGGCTCTTACCATTCTTCTTTTCTTTCCTTTCCTCGGCCAGAGCGACATTATACACCTTTTCAAACAACTCCTGTCGAGTTGTGACCGTTCGGACTGTGAGCTCGTAGTCCATGTCTTCTGAGGAAATACCACTTCGGAAGCAATTGATTACTTCCCTGTCTGTGAGGTCTTCCTCTATTTTATCAACCATCTCTTTGAACTTGGTGAAATAGCTCATCGAGCTTTCATTCTTACCCTGCACCAAGTTATTCAGATCAGTGACGGTTATCTTTCGAGCTCCTGCAGTCGAGAAGCGATCTAAGAATTTTGTTCTGAAGGATGCCCATGTGGTGATACTACCAGCAGCCAAACCATTGAACCAAGTTAAAGCTGCCCCAGTTAGTGTGCTTAGGAGAGCCTTGCACATGTTGTCATCCTCATTGGCGACAAAACACATAGTGGCTTCCAGATGTGATATGTGGCTCCTGGCATTTGTCGACCCAGAGTACTTCTCCAGAAGAGGCAACCTGAAAGTAGGAGGAGGTCGACTATCTCTGATTTCTTTGGAAAAAGGTCGAAGAGCAAAGTCAATTCGTTCAACCTTTCCCGTCTCTTTTTTCTTCTCCTCTTCCCATTGTTCAAATTTCTTTTTCATCAACAACCATTCTCTCGGCATCGGGTCTCTCATCTCCCGGAGGGGAGCAAGATTCGACCTCCGGCCTTCACTCAGGGGAGTCACCGCCTACTCCTCCCGTCTCGTGGGAATTGGCTCTCTCGATCGAACCGGGGATCTATGCTCACATTACTTCTTTGAGGCGACTGCGCCTCTCAGCGGCATGGCGACCGCGACCGCGCTCTCTTATAGGCGACTGCGCCCATTTCGTCTCTTTGAGACCCCGATCTCGAGTTCGCGCCGAGAAACATGCCTCGTTTCTATTGGGCCGTTGCGTGTCCTTAAGTCGACCGAGCCTCCGCTCTCTATTTCCGTGAGGGTGGCCCTCGTGTCGCATTACTCGGCACATGCACGATGGTAGGAGCTCGCCGAACTATCTGTTGTCACCATTCTCGTCCCACACCTTCATTTGGCCTCATACTTCTAGCCTCGTTGTCCATTAGAGACCCGAGTACGATCCACTCTTTCGTAGCGCACGTCGGCCTCGCTTCCGCTTCTTCCATAGCTATTAGGTCGGCCAAAATCTCGGGCCCTCTCTAACATCATCTCTTTCTTGCTCATAGGGTTGGTGGAGGGACTCGCTCGCTGGCCCAACGTTCACCCGAGCAATTGGACGTTTAGGAGGGGTGGAGCTCCTCGCCCCTCCATGTGCCTTTTGCCTCTCCTTGTGTCGTGCAAACCCTCGCCATCAACGATACCGGTAGAGCGTGTGGCTCTACCATGAGGACGATTTGGTGGTGGAGGAGGCAAATTCAAGTTTTCAGCATTTGCATTTGCATTAGTGTTGTTGTTGTTCACTTCTTCATGCCCAAGTGAAGCCTCGGATACGTGTCCGTCCGAAGTCACCATTGTTGCAGGTTGTTAAAAATTTCGAGGTCAAGTTGAAGCACGTTTCCCGGCAAGAATGGAACCAAACCGATGCCGCAGAATTGTGCTTATCAATCTTCCTCCACGTGGCAGCCGATCACCTCGGCTCCTTGACACAGCAGAACCCACGACTAGCCGGATGTGTCTCCTGCGAAGACGCTCGGCGCGTGAGTAAGATCACGATTGTATATAGCTCAAAATGTATAGAATAATGAATTCGATAACAAAATGGCAGCTTACCTTTCACCGTTTGGTAGTGATGAAGTATTTATAGGCAAGAGTGATGTATTTTGGGAGGCGGCATGTCCTCCGAGATTATAGCGGCGGTTACTTGGTCGCGGGCACGTGTATAACGGTCCCTGATTTGTAGGGATGTAGTTGTGACCATTGATTGACCAAATAGGCCGGCAAGTGCCAGGTCGTCACTTGCTGATTTAGGTCGAGGTCGCCACTCGTGGAATGGTCGACCTGACCGTCTGCAGGCATGGTTCGTGACCCGAATAGTAGCATGGATCATGAGGTCAGACTAAGTTAGGTCGGGACCTGTAAGTCGGACCATGGGCTTAGTCGACTGATGTGTGAGATGGGCCTTGGGCCTTGTTCTGATTGGATTAGTTTCATTGAGAATGTGGGTGCCAACGCTATCTGAGATTGGGCTTTACTTGTTTGGCCCAATTCGACACTTTTGGTATGTTCACAGCCCAAATTGAAAACTAAGTGTTTTTTTTTTGTGTCCAAATCAAATGAAACTTATATCGATTTGTAGGGGAAAAAAATGATGAATTTTGGTGAAAAAAAATTAAAAAAAATAATAATTTACTAGGTAATAATTCAGCCCAAATTGAAAATTAAGTGTTTTTTTTTTTTGTCCAAATCAAATGAAACTTATATCGATTTGTAGGGAAAAAAATGATGAATTTTGGTGAAAAAATTAAAAAAATAATAATTTACTAGGTAATAATTCACCCAAATTGAAAACTAAGTGTTTTTTTTTTTTGTGTCCAAATCAAATGAAACTTATATCGATTTGTAGGGAAAAAATGATGAATTTTGGTGAAAAAAATTAAAAAAATAATAATTTACTAGGTAATAATTCGGCCCAAATTGAAAACTAAGTGTTTTTTTTTTTTTGTGTCCAAATCAAATGAAACTTATATCAATTTGTAGGAAAAAAAATTATGAATTATGGTGAAAAAAATTAAAAAAATTAATTTACTAGGTGATAATTCAAATTTCAAAGATTTGGGATAATTTTTTTTCAAAAATCCAACGAGCCAATAAAAAGTCGACACGTGTTGAATATAAAAAAAAAAAAAAAAGAAAATGTTTCAGCTAGATGAAATGTTTCATCTGGCCAAGCCGACCCAACCCTTTTAATTCAGCCATTGCAGTGAATGAGCTGGATGAAATGGGATTTCATCCCCATTTCATTCAGCCATTGTGCTTAGTCTTAGGGGTGAAATGCGGTTTGGAGTCGAAGCGAGCTAAACTGTGTGGTTTGGTTTGATTCGGTTTTTATACATAAATGGGTTAGCTCGATTTGAGAAATTAATAAATCATGTGGTTCAGCTCAGCTTGTGTTTTGACACTCCTAAACCGAACCAAACGAAACTGAACCGTTTAAGATCGAACCGCGGTTTGAAACCGTGAAATCGAGCCATTAAACCGAAACGAGAAAGCAAGCCATAAATCGAACCATGAAATCGCAATCCTGATCGTCCCTTCAAAGTTTTAGTTAATCTCAGCCATTAAGTACTTATTTTTAAATATTTTATATTCATTAGTTATAAAATTGTTAACAAAAAAAGATTATGATTTGAAATGTCGTTTGGACTGTGGCCTAGATCGCGATTTGGACCGTGGTCTAAACCGTAAAATCAAACCGCAAATCAAACCGCGGTTTAGATCGAACTATAGCGGTTTGATTTAGCTCGATTTGAAATTGCTCAAAATCGATGCTAGCGATTTGACTTCTAAATTTGTTCAAATCTAGCTAAACCGAACTATTTCCACCCCAGTAGCACACAACAATTGATTTTTATTTTTCAACTTCCCAAACAAAGCCTTGGAATTGTTAAAAGACTCAAAACTGACCTCACTTGAACGGGGTAATTAGGGAAGAATTTTGGTGTGCCCTTCAGACATAACAGCATTACGTAAGGCAAATTTATATTACTTCCTCCGTCCCGGAACATAATTCACAAACACTGTTTGCACTTGTTTTAAGGAGGGAGTATTATATTGAAAGTGTTGTGAGTGTGAAAATAAAATAGGAAAGAGAATGAGTGGAGAGAATAGTAAATTATAATGGTGTTGTGAGTATTAAAATAATGTAGGAGAGAGAATGAGTGGAGAGAATAGTAAAGATTCCTTTCCATTTTAGATAAGTTTTAAATGTGTGAAGTAAGTTTTGGAACGCCCAAAAAAGAAAGTGTGAAGATTGTTCCGGGACGAAGGGAGTATATGCCAAAAAGGAGTAAATGGTAATGTTAAAATGTTGCAGGAGGGGGTGTCAATAAGGCCAGTTTGGTTTGTCCAAATCTCTGTCACTATTTCTGTTAAAATGTTAAATTTATAGTATATGGACCACTTTTTCTGTTGATCAAAATAGTTTAATGTCGATCATAAACTTTCTTGAAATTTGAACCGTTGATTTTCAACTCTATGCTTTTCTTCTCTCGTAGAATATAGATTACTCGTATATATGGACTCACTGAGCTGCATATACTGAACAACAGTTAGATATATTAATGATTCAGATTTAATATATTATAAATAGGTGGCTTTAGTTGGCTAGGGGATGGAAAATTTAAAAAACAATTATATTCTTAATAAATTATCTAATAAATTAAATTTGGATTATCTGTATAATCAACAACACAAGCTTCAGATTCAAGATATGAGATAGCAAGAGCTCGTTTTGTGTATAAATGAGATTGACTCAAAATATTTGTGAGTCTCATCGAGATCCACACATCTCGACGGTCTAAAATGAATATAGATTCACGTGACGCAATTTGAATAATTGGTGAGATGTAGCAAAATCCGCTGACGTGGTTCGAAATCCCAGTATCCATTAGTCTCCCTCCTCTCAACTTGGTTCTCACTAATTGTGGTTGGTCCTTAAAGGGGGCATATCTACATGGGAATGAACCTACACCCATGAAAAAAGAGTGGGTTTTCTGCCAAAACAGTACCATTGTGGAGTGTAGGTTGGCATTCTAACCAAACTTCATTTTAGACCATTGACTTGCAAAAATTTTTTTATTTTTTTTTTATTTATTTTTTTTGATACCCAGGTTCCCAACTTACGCCGGACTAATCCTGAATCCCTAGGCTCCGGCCCCTCAGAGTGCTGGGGGAGGTAAATCGCGGGATATGCCCGAAACAGTCAGGGTGGCAGCACCCCTTATACTCCTGGCCCCAAGGGAGCCCTCCTACAAGGCATTTACATCACTATTACATAACTAATTAATTGGCTGCTCCAGCTTCTCCTGTCAAGATTCGAACTTCCCACGCTGAGGTTACAAGTCCAGCAATGCTGCTTCCTTTACTGCTCGGATGTGCCCCGGGGGACTCCAAAGGCTCCTGAAATTCATGGTATAAATATATCCACAAAGATCCCCAGGAGAGAATTGAACCCATGACCTCTCGACAGGAAAGTCGGTTAGCATACCACAAGGCCAGGAGACCTTAGTTAGGTATTGACTTGCTAAATTTAGTACTCGCAACATAGACAAGGTGATTCTTTTGGAGAAGTATAGGTTGGCATTTTAAGCATAAATCCTTTTAGACAAATGCTTCAGATTGAACAAAACTTTTTTTTTTTTTTTTTTTGGAAAAAATAAGAATAAAACTTCAAAAAAAATTGTGAGTGAAAATTACCACACATTATTTCTAAAGAGATAAATTTTTGTTGTGAACTTAAATGCTGATAATATCACTTTGATTTTAGTGTGCAACATGATTGAATTTTAACAAAAAAAAAAATACTCCCCCTGTCCCACTTCAAGAGTCCTTGGATAGTATTTCACTTTTCTTAAGAAATATTTTAAAAAATAAATAAAAAATTGCAAGTGGGTAGATGATTAGAGGAGAGAGAATGTAAAAGGTAAAACATTTATGATAAAACCTCTTTTTGATTGTTTTTTTGTAAATATGTTAACATTATAAGGGCATAATAAATGGGGGTTTTTTTTGTAAATATATTTACATTATTGAAATTACCCGGATCCGAGAGGCAGCGCAATCGCGCCCCGGCATCTGGCATTTCCGCTTTGCAGCGTTGTTGGTGGAGGCGTCTCGCTGTGTTTTGCTTGTAGAGTCGCCACACCGTTTTTATTAAGCCCAAAACATTGAAAAAGGGCATCAGTTTAAAAATAATAAACTGTTTTGTGTGATGAGATTTTTGAGTTCGGAGGTCAGATGACTCCTCGGGAAGAGAATATTAGAATATTAGAGCTCAACCGAGTCGTCTCGTAAAAACGAGTCTTTCGATACCCCTTATATTCTTTAACTGTTGTGTGTATGTGTGTGTGCTTTTAAAAATGCATGCTGTATCGGATGTCTACATTGTACACTGCATATTGAAATGTATTGAAATAGTAATGGAAGGAAGCCTTACCAATGTTGGTTCGTGTCTGTCTTCCGCTGGGGAATAGTGTTTGAGGATGGAATAGTGTTCTAGGATGGACCGGGATTGCTTCGGGATGTGCCGGTTGTCTGCGGACAGAGTTTCGGCGTGCGTTGGGATCGCAGGGATCGTTCGGGCAGAGGTTCGGCGTGCGTGGGGATCACCGGTTTGACTCGGGCAGAGTTTCGGCGTGCGTCGGGATCGCAGGAATCGTTCGGGAAGAGGTTCGGTGTGGGCCGGGATCGCGGGTTTGACTCGGAAAGAGCCGGGACGCCTCGTGAAAGACCAGGCAAGGCCTCGGAGTATAACGAGGGACCTCAGAGTACCTCGAGAGTGCCTCGGGGCAGCGCAGAAGCGTCGCGGGAGCGCTCGAAAAGGGCTTCAGAGCACCACAAGGGAGCTCGAAAGGCCCCGGAGGGAACCGAAAGGGACCGGGAGTGTCCCGAGGGATCTTAGAGAGGGAGCCTGAAGGCTTAGGGAGAGAAGAGAAGAAGGAGGTGTGAAAATTTCGAGAGGGGGAGCCCTCTATTTATAGTGTGGAAAAAGTTGCAAGATAGTCCGTACGGACCTTCTAGGAAAATCAAAATTTTAGATTTTCGGGATTTGAGGGAATCTCGTGGACTTTAAGCGAATTTTGTAATAATTATGTCTGGCTACAAAGAGGTCCGTACGGACCTTCCATGCTCTTGTAATTGTTATGGCAAGCTAGTTCTCGTCGAGAGCTTTCCAACCATATATGGCACGTCTCAATCGGAGTTCGTATGAAGGAGTTATGACCTCCGGAAGTTTGCCCTTGGTTTTATCGTATGCTTGGATGGAGAGCGATCCAGATTGGGGTACTTACAGAAGCCCCTCGACGACGTCACTTATGAAATAAGTGGGGTCGTCGATAAGATAAGGGTCCTGATCTGGATCGCGTGCTGAGAGAGAAGGTGACCAGGTTGGTCGGACGGCTGGACCCTTTGATAGGATTCATACGTATCCCTGAGTGGGAATCAAGCCAATCGTAGTTCGCGTGAGTGTGTGGACGTGTCGGTGTCCTGAGGTGATGTGACTGCTAAGGTAGACTGTGAGGACATGGTGGTGTCCTAAGGTGATGTGACTGCTAAGGTCGACTGTGAGGACATGGTGGTGTCCTAAGGTGATGTGACTGCTAAAGTCGGTTGTGAGGACGTTGTGGTGTCCTAAGGTGATGTGACTGCTAAAGTCAGTTGTGAGGACGTTGTGGTGTCCTAAGGTGACCGATTAGGTCGGTTGGCTGGACCCTTTGATAGGATCCTACGTATTTCAAGTGGGAATCAAGCCTGATCGTAGTTCGCGTGTGAGGTGATCTTACGAGAAGGTGGGTAATTTCCCGAAAAGGTGGGTAATCTCACGAAAAGATGGGTAATCTCACGAAAAGATGGGTAATCTCACGAAAAAATGGGTAATCTCACGAAAAGATGGGTAATCTTACTAAAAGATGGGTAACCTCACTAGAAGATGGGTAACCTCACTAGAAGATGGGTAATCTCACTAGAAGATGGGTAATCTCACGAAAAGATGGGTAATCTTACTAAAAGATGGGTAATCTCACTAGAAGATGGGTAATCTCACTAAAAGATGGGTTAATCTTACGAGAAGATGGATAATCTCACTAAAAATGGGTAATCTAACGAAAAAATGGGTATTTTGAATCGGGTAATTTAAAGCCTCCGGGCTACGAATAATGATTTGGGAGATTTATACGGTCTTCCGGACCGAGTGGTTTAAAGCTTTCCGGGCTGCGGATAGTGATTTGAGAGGTTTATACGGTCTTCCGGACCGAGTGGTTTAAAGCCTTCCGGGCTGCGGATAGTGATTTGAGAGGTTTATACGGTCTTCCGGACCGAGTGGTTTAAAGCCTTTCGGGCTGTGGATAATGCTGGTGATGGTGAAATTGTGAGTGTTGAGGCATTTGCGCCTTGGGATTCGTGTTTTGAAGGCGTTTGTACCTTGGGGTTCGGGCTTATGATGACGGCCGATGTTTTATCTGCTGAGGATATGTGGTCTTGTACGGGTTTGCAAGAATTTCCGTTTGATTTTTGTTCTGCTGGGGAAGGGGTTCGGGCTTACTTTGATGGCCGAAAAAGGTGAGGAGTATCTAAGTGGAGTTTCTTTGAAGGTGTCTACACCCTAAGTGAGACTGTGTAGGGGTATCTACCCTATGTGAGACTGTTTGGGGGTGTCTACCCTAATTTGAGAGATGGCTAATCTTACAAAAAGATTGGTAATCTTACTAAAAGATAGATAATCTTACTAAAAGATGGGTAATCTTACTAAAAGATATGCTAATCTTTCGAAAAGGTGGGTAATCTTTCTAAAAGATATCTACCCTATGTGAAGGATGGCCAATCTTACCAAAAGATTGGTAATCTTACTAAAAGATAGCTAATCTTACTAAAAGATGGGTAATCTTACTAAAAGCTATGTTAATCTTACGAAAAGGTGGGTAATCTTTCTAAAAGGTATCTACCCTATGTGAAGGATAACCAATCTTACCAAAAGATTGGTAATCTTACTAAAAGATATGAGATATCTATCAGGGAGACAGGGGGACGTATCTTACTAAAGGGTCTTTGTGAGGAGAAAAGTTGAGTTGTTGAGGACGTGGGGCACCTCTGACCGAGATGAAGAGGACGTGGTGGCATCTCTGGCTGAATTCCTGAAGTGTTTGAGGGCATGGGGCGCCTCTGATCGAGTTGTTGAAATGTTGAGAACGTGTGGCGCCTCAGACCGAAGTTGCTGAAATGCTGCGGATGCGCTGGCGTTTTTGACCGAAGTCGCTGAACTGATGAGGACGCGATGGCGCCTTTGTCCGAACTTGTAGTGAGGGCAAGGTGGCGCCTTTGTCCGAACTGGCGGTGAGGGCGAGGTGGCGCCTCTGTCCGAACTGGTGGTGAGGGCGAGGTGGCGCCTTTGTATGAACTTGCGATGAGGGCGAGGTGGCGCCTCTGTCTGAACTTGGTGAGGGCGAGGTAGCGTCTCTGTCTGAACTTGCAGTGAGGGCGGATGGCGCCCGTCTCGAACTGCGGTGAGGGCGAGCGGCGCCCGTCTCGAACTGCGAGTGAGGCGACGTAGCGCCGCCGTCTGAACTTGCGGTGAGGGCGAGGTAGCGCCTCCGTCTGAACTTGCGATGAGGGCGAGGTGGCGCCTCTGTCTGAACTTGGTGAGGGCGAGGTAGCGCCTCCGTCTGAACTTGCGGTGAGGGAGAGGTAGAGCCTCTGTCTGAACTTGCGGTGAGGGTGAGGTGGAGCCTCTAGCTGAACTTGGTGAGGGAGAGGTAGCGCCTCTGGCAGAGATGATGAGGACGTGGGATGCCTCAGGTGTTGGACAAGGAGAGGAGGGATGGCTCATCTTCCTTTTCGTTCTTCGTTCGGACTTCTGCGGACTTCCTGGATTATCCGATCGAGGAAGGTGTTGGGTTCACCGAGGATGATGAGGTGGCTGGCGGAGGCGCCGATATGCTGAATTTCTTGTTTGTAGAGGATGATGATGATGAGTCACATTAGGGCTCTTTTGCTTTCCCTCTTTCCATTGTTTTTTTTTTCTTTTAGTTTTTTTTTTTTGTAGAGCAACAGACATTTTGTACCTGTAATAAAACACTTGTATTTGCACAGCAAAGTATTTTATTTTAAGATGTAATGACGTATTTGTGATTCCCGGGATTGACCTAGGAATTGTTGCTAGCTTATTATTATTTTTGTGCATGTCGCATGAGCTGGAATGCATTTGTGGTTAGTGGAGGCTGATGCAGCTTTGGCAGGTTTTCTGAGCAGTTGAGGGCTGAAGCAGTGATGGAGAAAATTCCACTGTGTAATAAAAATGCCTTGCAAGTGTACAAGTCACCAAAGTAGCAACGTACAAAAGTAAGGGTCGAACCACAGAGACTCGTGTGCTTTAACAAATTAATTCAATTGGTGCAAAAAGTAACAAAACGGGGTTTTTGTTTTGGTTTTTAACTAAAATACTAAAACGAGAAATTAACTATTTAATTGAAGAAAACAAGAAAGCAATAAACAAGGATTTAATCAGATCAAAGGAATTCACGGATTGGATTTCATAATTGTATCCCCTCTATGCTATGATTTTGATAACAAAAATAACAATCTCATTCGAAGATTCTTTCACGTGAGTAAGAGTTGGGACGTTTGGTGTTCGGATTGCAACCCTAATATTTCTATCTTGTTGTCAATTTCGGTAGGTCAAAACAACATTCAAGAAACTCATTAAGTCCACAAGAAATATACGAACCTAGGTTGTTTTGTATTCCGGTAGGTCAACAATCCAACCTAATTGATGAATTAGGGTACTTTAAATAAACTGTCCACGGTAGTGCAACAGTCTAAAACAGATTAAAGAATGATAATTAATTCATCAAATAAGAATGAGAGAGTTTGGAAGAATTAAAACTTAGATTAACATAGAGGTTCCACAATTACTACATCCAATCCATGAAAAGGGAATTTAGCTACTCATATTCATGATAACGATCACAAAGTATGAAAAATAATAATACATCAAACCTGAAAAAATAGCAAAAACCTTAAAATTCGAAATCCTTCAATGCTTCCAAAACCTAGGCAAGATAATAAAATAAAAGGTACCTAATAATTGTTCTAAAGGGAGTATATATACTCCTTAATTCAGTCCTTAATCAACTAGGAAAAGAAAGTAAGAAAATCCATAGAAATCTGCTCCAAAATCCGTGATGACGTCACAATACGCGTCCTGGCACGAGTCGTGCTCACGAGTCGTTCTCTAGCCTCCCACTCGTTCTGATCAGCTTTCTTGAAATTGCTCTTGGTTTCCACTCGTGAGAACGAGTCGTGCTATTGACCTCCACTCGTTCTGATCAGTTTGCTGTCTTTGTGCTTGGTTCCACTCGTGCCCAAGTCGTGCTATGGCCTTCTTCAGTCGTGCTCCACTCGTGCCCTGTGCAGAAACCATCATCTTTAACTTGTTTTTGACCCAGCCTTCGTCCCGTGACTTTGCTTGACCCTCGAGCTTGGACCTTGGCCATTTTGTTGCCCTCTTTCACTGACAATTACTTGCACTCTTTGGTTCCATGATCAATTACAAAGAAAAAGACAAAAATACCCTCAAAGTGCATTGTTTTTCACACAACCTCACATTACAGAATGTCTCTCAAATGACATCAAAACTAATCTAAATACATCAAAAAAAAATATAAAGTATCCAAAAACATAGGTGAATAATATATGTAAAATCCAACTCATTAAGCAGCTTTGACAGTTTCATGAGCGGTGGCGGGAGTGAAGTCTCCTGGGACGCATTCGCTTTGTGCTTGATAGCCACTCTTTTCGGGGTTAGCTACCTCAGTATATGTGACGGTGCTCTGTTGGATGTGGCAGGCCATTGTCGGGCGGGCGAGGACATCGTTCCTTTGGTTCCGGGGGAAACCTTCCACGGTGTGGATCGTCTGGTGATGAGGGACCGATTCATGCGGGGGAAGCCCCTGCTTTGCTTGCATTATGGTCGCGAGAGAGGCTTCAAACCATACCTGAGTTTTCGGCGTCTCTTAGTCCGTAGACGTTTGCTCGGCGACCTCTTGTCTTGGACATGGATCAGTCTGCTTGGGAGAGATGGATGGCACATCTTGGTACGCATCGATTCGATGGTGGGTTTCCACTTTGGGGGATCGAGACTAGGAGGCCTGTTAGGAAGGTTCCTATGTTGTCGAATTCCGGGTTTGTCATGGTCCTCTTTCATCGCTTATTTCCAGGGCGGTTCGGGATGAAGCGGAGCCTTTCTTGGGAAAGGTATTGCCACCATAAAGATAGCCTCCTTCCTCGGATGACAGCTCCCGTATGCCTTTCTGTATTTTCTGAGGGTATGGACGTATTCCGCTTTCCCTCCTGTGGTGCTCCTTCGACGTCGGGAGAGTATTGTGTTGACCACCGAGTACCTGGATGAGCAGCCTGTCGGGCAGTCCTAAGTGATTTTGGGGAGCAGGCGCGAGGCGATTCCGGGGCAAGTTTGCCATTTCAGCTGCGACTTTAGGAGCGTAGAAGCCTGGTCTAACCCTTAGGATGTCATGGGAGACGCTTTGTTCGACTACGGGACTCGAGTTGACAGACTCGCGGGGAGAGGTCCCCTTTTGCAGACTCGTAGGGAGGAGATCCGAGCCGAGGCACGGGTGAACGATGCTCTGAGAGCTACTGGTTCGTTTGACACGACTAGGAGGACTCCTGATCTCGGAATGAGGGAGACAGAACTCGTTCATGTGGAATGAAAGAAGACTCGTTGGGGACGAGGGAAGAAAGGAAAGAGTGATGAAGGGCCAAACGCGAGTAGTATGGAATGACCTTCTGAAACATTGAGTATCCATTCATCGTCATTGCAGACACATTGATTGTTAAATGTTTTAAGTTGTCTTTTAGCATGTTGTGAGTTTGAGAGTAGACCGTGATTGAACTCATCAAGAAGTGTTTTAACTGTGATGATTTGTGATTTACTTTTAAAGCTTTGTCGAGACGCAAAATCTCTTACTTGCTTTTTGTCTAAGCCTTGGTGGCGTCAATTTTTGGAATTTTGTGTATTCCTTAGACCGAACCAATGAAGGCTGCCTACGTTCCCCATGAGGGGCTCAGGTCTACGTAGTTCGACTCTCTTTTGTGGGAGAAATGACTCGTAATGTACACTTACAAGGACGTATTTATTTTTGAAAAGGTGGGAACGGGTCCCCTTTTGTGTGAATGCCTTATTTGATGTAGGCACAAAAGAAATGCTTTTGGGTTTGACTCTTTTGAGAGAGTATGAGCGTTGAAAAGCTTGTAAAAGTGTATGGAAGCCCTCACGACGTAAAATCGATGTTGAGCTCTATTGTCCTATTTTGTAGAAAAAGAAGACTTGTCGAGACACTTGAAAACTTGATTTGTTCACAATGATCACTTGTTTGCTTAAAACCCTTTGTTGATGTTCGGGTTATTCAACAATAAAACTTGATATGCTTGATTAATCATGAGGAGGAAGTCAACCGGTATCAAGGATCGAGTTGGTCTGGTGTGAAAGAAGGTATGTGTATAGGAGAGGTCATTGATGAGACCAGGTTTGTGGATTTGTATGTGTTTATGACCGGACCATTTCTGGTTGCCTACGTTCCCCTTAAGACAAGAAGCTCGGGTCGACGTAGTTCGGGTTTGAACTATGTTTGGCTTTGGGGCCAGGGCATGAATGTTTGCGCGACCATTGGCGAAAAGGCTCGGAAGGTTGAATGATGAGGCGCGGGCCTTGAGGTGATTCCTTGACAAGTCGTATTTGACGGCAGTTTCAATGAATCAATTGCTTCTTGATCGTTGGATCTGGGTCCTTGACCTCATTTATTTTTGTGAAGCTTCTGCTTGAGCTTTTTTTTTTTTTTTGTAGCTTCTGCTTGAGCTTTTTTTTTTTGTAGCTTCTACTTGAGCTTTTTTTTTTTAAAGCATATGAGGGCGAAGGCAAGCCCCTACTTAAACTTTCTTGATGCGCAGGAGGGCGAAGGCAAGCCCCTAGGTTGTTGTCGACATGGGGTCAATCTTTTGATGCTGAGTGACCTGTTGTTGTCCTTTGATGTTGCCGCCGTCGTTGACTTGATCAAGGTGATGGTGGGGACATGTTTTGGAAAGTGTATGGCTTGATGGAGGCCTTTGTGTTGGGTATGGTAAGGTGGATGAAGAGTTATCGATTGACTTTCACACACCAATTAATCAAAGCATTAATCATTTGTGGAATTACTTGTTGAGCAATGCAAGTGATCACATAGAACAAAACCATTTCATTAAATGTAATGTGGGGTGCAAAATAATGTCTCAAGTCTAGCAAGAAAAGAATGAAGACTTATGTATGGAAAATTGAAAAGTTAATTACAATGTCCGAGGAGGACTTGAGAAAAGTACTAGAACCTACGAGGTTGACTGTACGATTTTTTGTGTTTTTTTTTAGAGTGTAGAGGGGGGAGAAGAAGACTCGATATTCTTTGGGCGAAGTATCGACGGAGCATTTTCTTATTTGCGTCTCTGTGGGCTCTTCAGCAGTTCCCCAAATTCATTTTAGTTAGAACATTCTCGGTAGCTTGGGCCCGATTTTCCTCTCATTTGACAACATGCTTAAAGATTTGTTTTAATGCATTGTTCATTAATGTGTCTGCGTCTTTACCAAGTGAATCATTATTAACTGTTTTTGATTAGTTAATTTATCATTTGTTAAAGTGACAATGAGGGGATACTCAGAAAGGTCGATCATTTATTCAAAGCATAAGGAAGTGCGGTTCATGTTACAAACGCATAATCTTTAGGCGTAAGGCCGTCAGACGACTCGAGTGACTCGAACTTAAATACGACAGACTCGGGGTCTTTTATTTTTGAAGATAGACTCTAGGAGACGGTGGGTTAGTCCAAGCTTCTCATCCTGTCTCTTCTTGCTGGCTGAAAGTTATGCCATTTTTTATGCTGCCACTTGCTCGGCCTGTCTCGAACTGCCTTATCTCCGGGGAGGGCTCGATCCATCCCTTGGTGTGCCCTGATTCCGTAAAGGAACGTTGGGGAATAACCATTCTTGGATTTTTTCTTCTGAATTCTTCATTGCGGAAGCCCCAAGTTCCGTCTTCACGTCCCCAATCATCACGGGAATTTACCGAGTACTTATCCACCATGCTTACCCCGTCATTTCTAGGGAAAGGGTTTTCGACTGTGTTGGGACCGCGGGGGCGTTCCAACTTTCCCTCTTCGATTAGCCCTTGGACCACTTGTTTTAGCACGAAGCAATTGTCGGTTGTGTGACCGGGGTAGTTGTGGAAGGCACAGTGTTTGCTCATGCCCATGTTAGGCTTGCGAGTCTTTGGTAGGAAATTCTCAAGGGGTTTGAGAATGTTCCTCTTTACTAGTGTCTCGAGGACTTGGCTCAAGGGCATCCCGAGGTTATCGAAATGTTGGAACTGAGGTATGCGAGGGGGTTTATTGTTCCTCGGGGGTGTTTGGTCGCGGCTTACTTGGGCTCCGTTTTGGATGTAACGAACTGCTCTGGTAACCTCTTTCTTCTCGTTTGGAGGTGTTTGGTAACCTTTTTCCTTTTGCTTAAGGAAACTCTTCCCTTGTATCTCCTTTGCATGTTCTACCAACCAAGCCATATGGGGGGTCAGTAGGCAGAGGCAGGCTGTCGTCTTCTGGGATGGAGACCGAAGATGGAGGTGGATTAGCTGATGGGATCGCTATTCGGGAGTCTCGGGGAGGCAGTTGGGCGTATACCAACCCGTATCACGGATTATTGAAATTGGGGGCGTGATTGCCCGAACCGCTAAGTGGTTGTGTTTGGGAATCGGGGAAATGTTTCATTAGCCCCAAGTGGCGATCCAAATGGGGTGGAAGGTTTGAAATGTTGGGATATCCGCTTGGGATGTCTCGTCCCCGATAAACATCGGGATTTCAAGTTGTGGGCCTGGGCTTCAGATAGAGGCAAAGGATTGAATCCCGGCACGAGATGCATTGGGATCTCGCGGAGCATGCACGTACGTGTGCCGTTGATACCGAGCTTGGGGCGTAGGTCCGGAAAACAGATTGTGGCTGAGGTTGACAGATCGGAGCCGCTGACCGAGGCCCGAGTTAAGCTCGAGCGGGAGCTATTTTGCATTGCTAGGTTTCCGTGGCTGCAGAGGCGGGACCCGCCGATAGCTTTGAGGACCGGGGAGGGTGTGTTTCTTCGTCTTCTACGAGAACGAAGGTCCCATCAGCTGGGGAACCGCAACGCTTTCGCGACGGCGCATGGCATATTCGATCCAAGCCTCGCCGCACTTCTTGGCATTTCTCGAGAGCCTTGAAAGCTTGCCAAACTTCTTCTATCGTTTGGGAAATTTCCGGGGCGGGGTTCCGTTTCCCTAACCTGCGTTATCCGTCGATCCCGCCATGGGGGAGTAGCGGACTGTTCGGACTGCTGAACCGGAAGGGCTATCGGACCTTGTGACCTCGATGCTGAAAAGGCGGCTCCCGGGTACTCTCAACCACTCTCAGTTCGCTGGAGGGGGTGACGGGTAAGGTTTAGACACGGGAAGGTCTTTTGGGAAAAAAGGGATAAAGCTCACGTGACATGCGGTTTCCGCTTTTATTATTTTTTTTTGTTGTTTTAATTTACTTAAAACAGTGTTTTCTCAGAATCCTAGGTAGGTTGGAAAAGATCGCTCTTCTTTTTCGCAACTATGCTAGATCCCCGGTCGGAGACCATCTCGCGCGGCTATAAGCCCCTCGTTTTGCACCTGTATTTCGACATCCCGGGGTGGACAACCCCGGGCGAGGGTCCTATAGGGCAAGCGGTTTCCACCGGCCTAAAAGAAAAATCGAACCTAAGGACCGAACATGTCATGTTCGTTTTAATGCGTTAGCCATGTGAATAGTGAGCCGAGCCGGCACTTGAGTCAAGATCTGGTCAAGAGTTTGGCATGACCTCTCTTTACCTTGCTTGCGCAAGGGATCTGTGACGTTAGGCGTTGGCTGGGTCATATCGTCATGGCTGACGTATTAAAGGCTTGATGACATGGTGTCATGTGGGCATGGATGTATATCCAAGACGGAACATCGTCTAGGTGTAGCTTCGGAAAATCAAGATCGGGTCAAGATTTTAGCATGACCTTTCATCGCTTTGCTTGCGCAAGGAATCTTGAGTTCCGAGCTTCGACTCAGAAAATGGCCGGCATGGGATATGTATCCAGGCTTGTATGACACGGACTGGGTAAAAACCAACCGAGTCTCGACAGAGTGTGACTCAAGACTCAAACGTGCAGGGTTGACGCTTGGCTAGGATGGGATGTTTGGAATGATCTCGAGCGCGTCCGAGAGGCGTAGGAAGGCCAAACGAACTGCAACTAAGACCACCCTGGGTTAAGGGTTGTAGTGTGCAGTGTATCCGAGGTAGCAGTGCGCGTAGCGTGCGGTGTACCGAGGCAGCAGTGCGAGTAGTGTGTGTTCTCTAAAATTCTTTTTCTGAGTAAAACAGAAGCTTTTGAAGAATTTTAAATGTATGTACACAGATGTATATTGATGCATTTTTTTTTTTGTATTTTTATTTTTTTGTAAAATAAAAAAGTAAAGCACATGCACACACACACAACAGTTAAACAAAGGGGTAAAATGAAAGTTTGACCCTCATCATTGTTTTAAAAATCTTTTGTTTTTTGTTTAAATGTTTTTAAAACAAAATATTCCCCAGCAGAGTCGCCAACTGAAATTACCCGGATCCGAGAGGCAGCGCAATCGCGCCCCGGCATCTGGCATTTCTGCTTTGCAGCGTTGTTGGTGGAGGTGTCTCGCTGTGTTTTGCTTGTAGAGTCGCCACGCCGTTTTTATTAAGCCCAAAATATTGAAAAAGGGCATCAGTTTAAAAATAATAACTGTTTTTGTGTGATGAGATTTTTGAGTTCGGAGGTCAGATGACTCCTCGGGAAGAGAATATTAGAATATTAGAGCTCACCCGAGTCGCCTCGTAAAAACGAGTCTTTCGGTACCCCTTATATTCTTTAACTGTTGTGTGTGTGTGTGCTTTTAAAAATGCATGTTGTATCGGATGTCTACATTGTACACTGCATATTGAAATGTATTGAAATAGTAATGGAAGGAAGCCTTACCAATATTGGTTCGTGTCTGTCTTCCGCTGGGGAATAGTGTTTGAGGATGAAATAGTGTTCTAGGATGGACCGGGATTGCTTCGAGATGTGCCGGTTGTCTGCGGACAGAGTTTCGGCGTGCGTTGGGATCGCAGGGATCGTTCGGGCAGAGGTTCGACGTGCGTGGGGATCACCGGTTTGACTCGGGCAGAGTTTCGGCGTGCGTCGGGATCGCAGGAATTGTTCGGGCAGAGGTTCGGCGTGGGCCGGGATCGCCGGTTTGACTCGGAAAGAGCCGGGATGCCTCGGGAAAGATCAGGCAAGGCCTCGGAGTACCACGAGGGGTCTCAGAGTACCTCGAGAGTGCCTCGGGGCAGCACGGGAGCGTCGCGGGAGCGCTCGGAAAGGGCTTCAGAGCACCACAAGGGAGCTCGGAAGGCCCCGGAGGGAACCGAAAGGGACCGGGAGTGCCCCGAGGGATCTTAGAGAGGGAGCCTGAAGGCTTAGGGAGAGAAGAGAAGAGGGAGGTGTGAAAATTTCGAGAGGGGGAGCCCTCTATTTATAGTGTGGGAAAATTTGCAAGAAGGTTCGTACGGACCTTCTAGGAAAACCAAAATTTTAGATTTTCGGGATTTGAGGAATCTCGTGGACTTTAAGCGGATTTTGTAATAATTATGTCTGGTTACAAAGAGGTCCGTACGGACCTTTAGCATGCAAAGAGGTCCGTACGGACCTTCCATGCTCTTGTAATTGTTATGGCAAGCTAGTTCTCGTCGAGAGCTTTCCAACCATATATGGCACGTCTCAATCGGAGTTCGTATGAAGGAGTTATGACCTCCGGAAGTTTGCCCTTGGTTTTGTCGTATGCTTGGATGGAGAGCGATCCAGATTGGGGTACTTACAATTATAAAGGTATAAATGTCTGAAATAATGTTCAAAATTTGTCATTTATGGAATGAGACTCTTAGTCTGGAATGGAGCAAAAGGGAAAGTAGAAGGGAGAATTACCAATGGATCCTTCAAAACCAAGTCAAATGATCAATAAGGACACACATTATGGAAATCAACCAGCTAGTCCAATGTCCTAAATAAATATTATCATGAGATCCAACAATCATTTAGTACTTGATAAATACACAAACATACACTCATGCAACATAAAAGGGACAGCTGTCGTTGTCCCTTTCTCCCCCTCTATTTTCATTTTTTTTTCTCCTCCCAAAACTTTAAAATTAATTATATTAAGATCTAGAACTCAAAAAAAAAAAAAATCGAGACCATTGTATTATTCGTATCGTTAAAACGAATCAAACTAGCAGCATCAACATATATTTTAGAGCAATATGAGATTATTTGATATATTTGTTAAGTTCACAGTTGTTCTAGTTAAATTCACAGTTGTTAAGTTCACATTTGTTAATTCACAGTCGTTTTTTTTATCTTTTATGGCTCTCTTTTTGCAATTTTATGAGATTATTTGACATATTTGTTAAGTTCACAGTTGTTTTTAATTAAGTTCACAGTTGTTTTAGTTAAGTTCACAGTTGTTTTTAGAAATTTATAGCCTTTATTTTTGCAATTTTATGAGATTATTTGACCAATTTGTTAAGTTCATTGTTTTTTTTTAAGTTCACAGTTGTGTTAGTCCTTTATGGCCTCTATTTTTGCAATTTTATGAGATTATATGACATTTTTGTTAAGTTCATAGTTATTTTTAATTAAATTCACAACTGTTTTAGTTAAGTTCACATTTGTTTTTAGAATTTTATAGCCTTTATTTTTGCAATTTTATGAGGTTATTTGACCTATTTGTTAAGTTCACTATTGTTTTTTGTTAAGTTCACAGTTGTTTTAGTCTTTATGGCCTCTAAAACAACTGTGAACTTAACAAAAATGTCAAATAATCCCATAAAATTGCAAAAAGAGAGCCATAAAAGATAAAAAAAAATGACTGTGAATTAATAAATGTGAACTTAACAACTGTGAATTTAACTAGAACAACTGTGAACTTAACAAATATATCAAATAATCTCATATTGTTCTAAAATATATGTTGATGCTGCTAGTTTGATTCGTTTTGACGATACGAATAATACAATGGTCTCGGATTTTTTTTTTGAGTTCTAGATCTTAAGATATTTAATTTTAAAATTTTGGGAGGAGAAAAAAAACGAAAATAGAGAGGGAGAAATGGACATCGAGCTGTCCCTTTTATGTTGCATGGGTGCCTTTATAAAAAACGGGGTGTCATTATAAATTGTGGACCTGATGAAATTTCTTCAAAATGTGTGTCCTTATTGGTTGTTTTCATTAGAATGAGGGACTATTTGATAATTGCCCCAAAGTAGAACTCTTGAAGTGAGACGGAGAGATTAATAAACTTCAAATAATAATATTTTTAAAATTTATTGTTGAATTAGAGTTGTTCTTACAAAAAATATTTTTTTTTCTAAGCTTAGGAAAAACTATTTTTACACTGGCACATAATAACACTGACACTTTTTTACACTGACACTTTGTTACGCTAACACTGACACTTTTTTACACTGACACTTAATATACATGCACTATCATTTTTTACACTGTCACTTTGTTACACTAACACTGACACTTTTTACACTGGCACTTAATATATATGCACTGACACTTTTTTACACTGGTACTTTGTTGCACTAACACTAACACTGACACTTTTTTACACTGGCATTTTGTTACAATAACACTGGCACTTGTTTACAATGGCACTTTGTTACTCTAACACTGACACTAGCGGGGGAAACAAAACACGGTTTTTCTAAGCTTAAAAAAAAACGCGTTTTTTGTAAGATTTTGACGTTGAATTATTATCAAAAAGATTTTAAATTATTATTTTTAAATATTTTAATTCATATCTATTTCAATTTAATTAAATAAATGATCAAAGTTAAATAATACTCCCCCTCCATCCCACAATGAAGGACCATATTTCATTTAAGTGTCTTTTTGAAAATGTTAATTTTTAGTAGAAAAAAATGAATTAATATTATTGCTATTCACTTTCAAACTCTTAATTTTGCAAATACTCCCTCCGTCCCGGTTCACTTGGCACCAACTTTTTGGGTGTAGGAATTAAGGAAAATTGATGTAAGAAAGAGAAAAAGTTAAATGTTGTGAGTATGAAGAATTAAATAGGAGAGAGAATGAGTGGGAGGAATAGTTAGGAGAGAGAATGTTGTGAGTGTAAAAGTAAAGTAGGAGAGAGAATGAGTGGAGGGAATAGTGAATATTCTTTTCCATTTTGGACAGTGCCAAGTGAAGTGGGACGACCCAAAATAGAAATTAGTGCCAAGTAAAGTGGGACGGAGGGAGTATATACTCCCTCCGTCTCATAATACCTTACTCGGTTAATACGAACTCAGTTCAATCAAGTTCAACTTTGACCAAACTTTAATATCAATTTACTTATCACAATAAAAATCTAAAAATTGTTATCCATAAAATAACCAAATGATTTATCAATAGCAATTATTAAAATTTCATTAGAATGAATAGATTGATATTAAAGTTTGATCAAAGTCGGGGTCGATTGACTTGCTACTATTCAAAATGGGGAAGCTTTTATGGGACGGAGGGAGTAATAAATTATGGAAAAAAATTGGTAAAAATTATTTAAGGACAATTTCTAGAAGAAAAAGTTTTGAAAAAAGATTCAATTTGGGATAAACGGAATACTATTTTTTTAAGGCAAACAACACATACTTACCGATGCTGCAAGAATTGTGCTTATCAATCTCCGTCCAATCAGCAGGACCGATCACTTGGCTTCTTGACCTGAAACAAGGAACCCACGACTAGCCGGATGGTCTCCGGCTTAAACCCTCGGGCGTGAGAGTAAGTATGGTGATATGAAGAGCTCATATACTATAAAGAACAAGATGTATTCAATATAACAATAGGCAATTACCCTGGAACGGTTGATGTTACCTTGTATTTATAGTTGTTGATGAGAGTCGTATTTGCGATAGGATTGCGTGAAATTCCTTAAATTGTGGAACAGATATGCATTAGAGATCTTATCCATAAATAACTCATGATTTGTAGGGAGTCTTGTTACGTAAAGAATTGTTGATACGCCAGGACTCTGTAGGTCGAGGTCGCCTGTTGGGTCTAGGTCGACCTGACTGATGGATATGGCTGAACCGTACCCGAATAGCATCTGAATCGTAATTTCAGATCAGGCTAAGTTGGGACCAAGTAGGTCGGACAATGAGCTAAGTCGACTGATCTTGTTGATGGGTCTTGGGCCTAGTAATAATTGGGCCTAGCCCACTGAGAACGTGATGATAATAATAAGTAGATGATTGGGCTTACTCGCTGGGTCTAGCTCGTCATTTTTATTCTATTCACTTACATTATTAAAGATTAACATAATGACGCTCCACTACAATTATCGACTCATCCCAAATATAATTTATTACGTTAGCAATAAATCCTTAAAAATAATAAAAATAAATACTCCCTCCGTCCCGGAACAATCTTCACAAACACTGTTTGCACTGGTTTTAAGGAGGGAGTATTATATTGAAAGTGTTGTGAGTGTGAAAATAAAATAGGAGAGAGAATGAGTGGAGAGAATAGTAAATTATAATGGTGTTGTGAGTATTAAAATAATGTAGGAGAGAGAATGGGTGGAGGAAATAGTAAAGATTCCTTTCCATTTTAGGTAAGTTTTAAATGTGTGAAGTAAGTTTTGGGACGCCCAAAAGAGAAAGTGTGAAGATTGTTCCGGGACGGAGGGAGTATGTTACAGATCCCTATAATTCTATTTTTGAATACGATGAAAAATGGAACGACATGAAGTCATGCACTCATAAAATATCTGAACTTATTAAGTTAGCAATAAATCCTTAAAAATAATAAAAATAAATAAATAAATAAATAATTCAAGGAATTCAGTGAAAGCAGCTTTGTTCCCGTGGGAGGGCTTCACACATTGTCGGGCTTTGGCTTGGCCCATAAATTGCAAATATCTGAATTTTACCAACAGACAAACACACCATAACAAGGGTCCCCCATTATAAAGCCTTCACTACAAAGCACCCATACCTTGTATTTTTATTATGTTTCCTTAAAAGAATTTAAATCTTGAAATAAAAAAAGGGGCATTTAACAAAAATTAATTTTGAAAGATGAATATTACAAAAAAGAAAAAAAAACCATACAAGTTGGATATTACAAAAAACTCTTTAAATATTATAAAAAATTATTTTTTTTCTGTCAAATAACTGATAAATAGTTATAAACAACTGATTAATGCATTTATCAGTTGTTTAACAAGAAAATCAAGCACAAAATACTCTTTAAAAAACTGATAAATGAATTTATTAGTTAGAAACATCGGATGTATGCATTTATCAGTTATTTTAACTAATAAGGCATAAAAAAAATTAAAAAAGAAAAAGAAAAAGAAAAGAATAGTAGTTTTTTATAATATCACAGCGTACATGTTTTTTTTTTGTAAATAGCATATTTTTGAGATTTTTTTTTGTAAACACTCCATAAAAAAAATCTGCCAAATATTATCTACTCTATCTCAAATAAAGATGTCCGATTACACAACAACAATAAAGTCTTAGTCCCAAAATAATTTGTGATCGGCTAACATGAATCTTCATATGTTATCGTGAAAAAAAATGTTAAAAGAAGAAATAGGTTGGAAAAAAATTTAAAAATAGTGATAATAAAAGAGTAAATATATAATAGGAAAAAAAAAGTTAAAAGAAGAAATAGGTTGGAAAAAAAATAAAAACAAATGAGATGATTATATAAAATCCTTTCTCCAATTAATAATAAGTGCCGCGTTCTCCTTTGTAATACTGATAAGTACCATAAAATAAGTAATGTACAAATAAAGCGCATTCTGAAAATGTTTGACATATCAACTACATCGAATAAAATGAAATATTTAAAAATTTGACTTGTGAAATACAAATTCTTTTGGATTTGATTAATTAAACTTATTATTAGATCAAGATTGGAGATATTATAGCATATTCAAAATGTTGCTAAGGGTAAAAGTAAATCAAAATTGGAAATATTACTCAATTTGTTCAGTAAAACAACACTTCTTTGTTGACCACATTTAATTTCGATGTTCAATAAAATTAAATTTTGATAAAACATTAATGTTAATCTAATTATAAAGTTTAAAAAATGTTATTAATAAACTCATTGATGATCTATTACTATCAATTTTTAAAATTTCATTACGATAATTAAATTGATATTAATCTTTGATTAAAATTTACTTAGATTGATTGATAATCAAAAATCAAATGTAGCCAAATAAACTGAGGGGTGTTATTTATGCATAGAACATTATTAATGTTAGTCGCGCAAAATTTAAGAATAAAATTAATTCTTAGTTTTTGGTGGCTAAACAATTTAAAATATCTATATCTATAAGTATCTATAGTATAAATGAAGGCCCCCTCGTGAACAGTTCTATGAACAGTTTCGGGGGGTGAAATTCCCATTTTACCCTCATTATTTTGTCTCTTTCCCATTTTGCCCTTAAAAAAATTGTTTTTTAAATTAAAAATAAATAAATTTCTTTATGAAAACAGGTTAACTAAGAAGACGAAATCGAGAAGATTGAGTTTTCATTTGGATCACGGATGGCGGTTTCAAGATCAATGAAAGAGATGAAGATCAAATGGCGGAGACGACAATGAAGGAAGTGGAGTACCGTTCAAGATGTGGGTTCTAGCTGGGTCGAAGAGAACGGCACGTTGGCTGCCGTCAACGGTGTAGAGAGACGAGTTGACGACGGTGGCGCAGGGCTCGAGACCGAGGCGAAAGGCGTACCTGGCGACGTTGGTCGAAATGAAACTGCGGCTTGATTGCTCCCCATTTTCGATCACGGAGAGTTGAAAGATTTTTTGGGGATCGGATTTTGGGGGAAGGGTTTTAGAAATTGGGGTTAAAGGGGTGGAGGAGGAAAATGAAGGGCGTGAGGTGGGTTACAATTTCTTTGATTTTGTGTAGGTGTTTGTGAGAGAGAGATAGAGTCAGAGAGAGAAATTTTTTATTTATTATTTTTTTAATTTCAGCCATGGGATTTTTTTATTTCTTATTAATTTTAGATTAAATAGTTTTTTATTTGAATGTAAATTAGATATATTTTTAATTATTATTATTTAAATATTGTGTTTAATTTTATGTTGTGTTTAATTTTATAATTGAAGACTTTCAAAATAGATATTGTTTATTTTTTATTTGAATTTGAATATTGATTTAGATAGTATTTTGAACACGATGAAATGACAAGGACATAATGTTTATGTTAATTAAAAAAAAAAAACCCGTGTCCTCGGACACGGGCATATGCACTAGTAAGTATATAATAACAAGATAGTGGTAAATCAAGGGGTTTAGAGGGGTATTTTGGTCATTTCAAATGGTGGCAAAAATGCAATAAGGAAGCCCAATAAACGACGTGGCATTTTGTAATTGGCTGACTTTTTTTTTTTAAAAAAAAAAAAACAGAATTGGACACGTGTCGGCTGCTTGAGTAGGGGCATTCCGGACATTTTCGTGGCGCGTGTGGCACACGCGCCGACCATGGCACGTTACAGCATTTTGCTTTTTTTTTTTTTTTAATTTTACGCCACATGGCACCCTTTTATTGGCTAGATGGAATTCAAATTAAAAAAACAATCCTATTTCTTTTACCTCAATTATTTTATAATAAATTAATTTTTTTTAAAAAAAAAATTACACCAAAATTCATAATTTTTTTTCCTCTTTAAATAGAAACTTCTTTCATTTGATTTGGACACAGAAAAAAAACCATCTTTTTTAAATATAATTTTCTTAATTATTTTTTATTAATTTTCCTTTCTAATTTTTTAATAAATTTTTAGTGAAAAGTAAGTAAGTGTGAAATATTTTATTTTATTATAAATGCTGATAATTTAATAATTTTACTAACCTTGAAAATAAATAATATAAAATTAAATAAAACTGGTGGGGTATAGGATGATTAGTTGGATTGGGTAATATGGTTATTGGGTTTATTTTATTTCGATTTATCGAACAATATATTTAATTTTTTTTTTCAAAATTTTGAAGCATAGTAAATAAACTATTTATAAATTTCTTGAATATCTATCCGTCTAAAAAATTTGTGTATTTATAAAAGAGAATATCGGGAAAGATGGCCATCATTTTTAAAATTTTGATTGAAGTGTAAGTCATTTCATATTGTAGCATAACTAAAAATAGTTGAAGAAAATTTGTCGTGGCATGCCGGGATAGGGTGAAAATTTGGCGCGTGTCGTATTCGCGTTGACCGAAGCACATACGCAGAAATATTTTCCTTATTTTTTTTAAAAAAAATATAGATAGATTATTTTATAATAAATTAATTTTTTTTAAATAAAAATTTACATCAAAATTCATAATTTTTTTTTCTCTTTAAATAGAGACTTCTTTCATTTGATTTGGACACAGAAAAAAACCCATCTTATTTAAATATAATTTTCTTAATTATCCTTTGTTAATTTTCCTTTCTAATTTTTTAATATATTTTTAGTGAAAAGTAAGTAAGTGTGAAATATTTTATTTAATTATAAATGATGATAATATTAATAATTTTACTAATCTTGAAAACAAAGAATATAAAATTAAATAAAACTGGTGGGGTATAGGATGATTAGTTGGATGGGGTAATATGGTTATTCGATTTATTTTATTTCGAGATATCAAACAATATATTTAATTTTTTTAAAAAAAAACTTTGAAGCATAGTAAATAAAATATTTATAAATTTCTTGAATATCTATCCGTCTAAAAACTTTGTTTACTTATAAAAGAGAATATCGGGAAAGATGGTCATCATTTTTAAAATTTTGATTGAAGTGTAAGTCATTTCATATTGTGGCATAACTAAAAATAGTTGAAGCAAATTTGTCGTGCCATGCCGGGATAGGGTGATAATTTGGCGCGTGTCGTGTTCGCGTCGACCGAGGCGCATTTACGCAGATATATTTTCCTTATTTTTTTTGGTACACTTGACGGCGTTTCATTTGCTTCTTGAATTTCGAATTTTTTTATTTTTCAATTTCTTTGACCTCAATTGTTTTATAATAAATTAATTTTTTTACATCAAAATTCATTTTAAAAAATTCTCTATAAATAGAGACTATTTTCATTTGGTTTGGACACAGAAAAAAACAATTTTGTTTTAAAAAATATAAATTTCTTAATTTTCCTTTCTAATTTTTCAATATCTTTTTGTGAAAAGTAATTAAGTGTGAAGTATTTTTTTTATTATTATAAGATAATAATATTAATAATTTTACTAATCATAAAAATAAAGAATATAACATTAAATAAAACTGGTGGGGTATAGGATGATTAGTTGGATGGGGTAATATGGTTATTGGGTTTATTTTAGTTCGATAAATCAAACAATTTATTTACATTTTTTTTAATACTTTGAAGCATAGTAAATAAAGTATTAATAAATTTGTTGAATTTTCTGTCCTTCTCAAAAAATTGTGTATTAATAAAAATGAATATCGAGCAAGATGACCATCATTTTTATAATTTTGATTGAAGTGTATGTCAATATTATAAGAAATAAAGATAATATAAATTGATATTTTAAAAGAGGGATAGGAAGAAGTGGGTTGGGTTTGATGAGTGAGTGGAGGGTTTGGGGAATCTATATGTATATCTATATATATATCTCTCTATATATAAAAGGAAGATTGTGGTAATTAAAGGGGGTTTGAGGGGCATTTTGGTATTTTCACGATATGGCAAACTTGCAAAAAAAAAAACGACTGAAATGACCCGTGGCAATTTGTGATTGGGTTGTTTATTTTTTTAATTTTTTTTTGCTAACTTTGGACATGTGTCATCCGTGTGAAATGTACTATCCTGTTGGTATGACTAAATCTTTTGTTTTTATTTCAAAAATTCTCTTTCTCAAAAATAAATAAATTATCACATTTTCTTTACTAGATTTCTAATCTTCACTTTTTTTTTAACTAATTTCAATTACTTATTTCGTATATGATAAACATGTTCGTCTTTTTTATTTAATTTATTTAAATGATAAAATACTACATAATTGTATATAGAGAAATGCATAATCCTTATGATTTATGTTTTATTTCTATTTTATTGATTTCTAATTTTTATGTACTGACAATGGAGCCTTTAAGAAAGTATTTTATAATGTATAAACGAATTGAGTTTTTGATTTATTTTAATTAAATTTTTATTTTTTTAATATATAGTAACGCCCCATACATCACACGGGAGTCACTCTAGTATAAATAATAACACCACCATCAAACGTATGTAAATAACATTTTGTAAACAAAATTGTATAGGGCTTCGGATCCTACACCCCTCTGACAAACCAAAAATTAATAAAAACTTACGATATACTCCCTCCGTCCCGCTAGTAACCGCACTATTACTGTTTGCGCGGGAATTAAGGAAAAAAATAATAATATAAATGTTGTGAGTGTAAAAGTAAAATAGGAGAGAAAATGAGTGGAGAGAATAGTAAATTATAATGGTATTGTGAGTATTAAAATAATGTAGGAGAGAGAATGAGTGGAGGGAATAGTAAAGATTCTTTTCAATTTTAGGAAGTGTGCGGTTTGTAATGGGACGCCCAAAATAAAAAGTGTGCGATTTGTAGCAGGACAGAGGAAATATTGAAAATATTTATATAATCCCTCGCTGCTATCAGTCCGCTTCTATATTTTAAGTATGCAACTAAAGTTACTTATATACCTTAAGTATAAAATAATTTTTAAACAATTTTTCAGATTTTCTTAAAAAATAATAATAATAATTCCATATTTTACTAACCATTTTGCTCCTATACCTAAGTAGGCATAAGAGTAGAAAAATAATATTAAAAAATATATATTTAAAAAATATATATTTAAAAAATATTAACCAGTTTGCTTTTGTCTTAAGATATAAGGGCGGGTCAGGCTCGTCACAATAATTATAGGGGCGCTGTGCGAAATGTGAATATTGGGGTCCTAATGTTTAAAAAATTAATACAAAAAATAATATATATATATATATATATATATATATATATATATATATATATATAAAAGTACTTTTTATATACATATTAAAGTTTTACAAAATTAAGCAATAAAATTCAAAAATAATTTATTACATTGATTATTACTTTTCAACACAACTTTTTATAGCTAAATTTGTCTATTTAAATTAAGATTATTTATTCTAAATCATTTGAGTTTCATTAAGAAAATCAAAGGAGTATTAGTTTAAGAAAATAAAATGGGACCATATTCAAATTTGGGGCCCTGAGCGAAAGATTCTCTTGCAACCCTCAAGAGCCTGGCCTGGGGCGGGTCAAAACTCAAAAGAGTGTTGGACTTATTGATGAATTTTAATTTGGATCCCGGGTGTATACGGACTTTAAATTCGGGTCATTAAATTCTCACCATATATGTGATATGTGTGGGTGTCCATTTTAGTTTGTTTAAGTTTTATGTTAGAACTATTGATGAAGATATTTATTGTGGCATTTTCTTGTACTCCAATTCATCAATGCACATTATTTGACGGAGGAAAATAGGCCCTTTAGTAGATTAGTAATATATTAATATTGTACCATAATGTTGTTCACAGTGTACAAAACTTTGTACCTTGCTCTACCAACTTATTAATTATTTTTATTAGAATTAATAAGTTTGGTGATAAATTTATTCATATATTTATGAATATAACAACCAAAATAGTAAATGAGTTAAATTTACACATTTATGCGTTTTTTATTTTCATATTTTTGTAAGAGAAACATACCACACTACATCGGAAATAAACGAAACTTGTTTACAACGTATAAGAATCACAGACTACTCCTCAAGATCCTTATATTTTATATAATTTTATATACAAGTATATATCCGCCAGTAATTCAAAAAGTTATTCATATATGGCAACATAATGAATATTATTTAAACATATGTTTTTCTGCTATTGAACCGGACTGAATTTCTTTGTCTCGCAATGATCTTTTCATTTTTTGTCGTTGTTAACACGAATATAATATGAGTAATAATTTTAAATTAATTTAATAATATTTAAAAAAAAAAACACAATACTGAGCAGAAATATGATTGCTTGACAAATCACGTGTTTGTAACACCACCATCCTTTCACTTCCCACTATCATTCATTCCATTTCATTCTTTCACCTAATTTCACCCTTACGTGTAAATCCCACGTGACCCTAATTAGGCAAAAAGTATCTACTCCCTCCGTCCCATTAATAACTTCACTTTTTGTCATTTTGGGTGTCTCATTGAAAGTTTCACCTTTCCTTTTTTAGCAAAGAATTTTTACTATTCCCTCCACTCATTCTCTCTCCTACATTATTTTAATACTCACAACACCATTATAATTTATTATTCCCTCCACTCATTCTCTCTCCTATTTTCAAATTTCTCTCTTCTATTTTCAAATTACACTCACAACATTTTTTCTTCCCACCCATTTTCTTAATTTGCGTGTCGGAGCCAAAATGGTGAAGTAAATAATGGGACGGAGGGAGTATATTAATTACTCCCTCCGTCCCGCTACAAATCGCACACTTTCCTTTTTGGGCGTCCCATTACAAACCACACACTCCCAAAAAGGAAACTTTATATTAATAAAATATTCATCATACTCCACTCATTCTCTCTCCTACATTATTTTAATACTCGCAATACCATTATAATTTACTATTCCCTCCACTCATTCTCTCTCCTATTTTACTTTTACACTCACAACATTTTATTAAAATATCATATTCCTTAATTCCCGCGCAAACAGTGTTAGTGCGGATATTAGCGGGACGGAGGGAGTATAATTGAAAAATAGTCAAAATACTCCCTCCGTCCCAAAAGTGTCACCTTTTATCCAAAATGGTGTCCCGTTTGAAGCGTCACCTTTCCTAAAAAGAAAATGTTTTATTAATATTCTATTATCCCATTCACTAATTCTCTCTCCTCTACACTCACAAGTCACAACACATTTTAAATTCACTATTTCCTCCACTAATTCTCTCTCCTATTTTCAAATTACACTCACAACATTTTTTCTTTCCACACTTTTCCTTAATTTGCGTGCCACCCCTAAAAGGGTGACACTCTTGCTGGGGCGGAGGGAGTATATCACTTACTTATCAAAATCTTACAAAAAAATCGTTTTTCCTGAATGTTTGAAAAAAAACGTGTTTTGTTTCCCTTACTAGTGTCAGTATTAGTATAACAAAGTGTCAGTGTAACAAAGTAACAGTGTAAAAAGTGTCAGTGCATGTATATTAAGTGACAGTGTAAAAAATTGTCAGTATTAGTGTAACAAAGTGTCAGTGCATATATATTAAGTACCAATATAAAGAGTGTCAGTGTAGGGTAAAAAAGTGTCAGTATTAGTATAAAAAAGTGTCAGTGTGAAGAGTGTCAGTATACGTATATCAAGTGTCAGTGTAAAAATGATTTTTTATTAATCTTAGAAAAAAAAGCGTTTTTTATAAAACCATTTACACATACTCCCTCCGTCCCGCTAATATTAGCACACTTTCCTTTTTGGGCGTCCCGCTAATATCCGCACACTCCCAAAAAGGAAACTTTATATTAATAAAATATTCACCCAATCCCACTCATTCTCTCTCCTACATTATTTTAATACTCACAACACCATTATAATTTATTACACCCTCCACTCATTCTCTCTCCACTCATTCTTTTACACTCACAACATTTTATTAAAATATCATATTTCTTAATTCCCGCGCAAACAGTGTTTGTGCTAATATTAGCGGGACGGAGGGAGTACTTTGTTTATAATTAATGTAATACTCCCTCCGTCCCTAAAAGTTTGTCCCATTTGACTTTTTAGTTGAACTTTGACCACAAATATATGCTAATTTAATTATGTTCATGAAATTCTAAAAATTACTATTGATTCACCATTAATAATATTATCAACAACAACTTTTAGGATTTCATGAACATGATTAATCTCTCATAAATTTGTGGTCAAAGTTTTAAACAAAAAAGTCAAATGGGACAAAATTTTAGGAACGGAGGGAGTATATGTTAATACATTAAATAGTAACTTTGTAGTTATTGCATTAATTGTAAAAAAAAAAAACTAAATTACCAAACACAATCACTATAATAACATGTTTTAAGACAAAAACTCTAGTCCGTCACCGTCAAAGTAACGGACTCACATTAATAATTATAATATTAATCCTAAACAAACAAATTACAACCAAAACAAAAATTTTACTAACACGAACGAATAAACAAATACTAATAATATACTATATAGTTCCTGCCGTTAACGAAAATTTGCCGATTAAATAGCAAAGATAACGGCGGGATATCTCCTCTTTAACGAACTTCATCGGGTTTTTGGGTTTCAAAGGGCGACTAGGGGATCCGACCCAAAGATATCGCCGAAGTCCTGGAAGTAGTCTTCAGTTGATCCGAATGTGTATCCGTTCGTTAAACTTGACCCGAGGAACATGTCAATGGAGTCTTCCTCGAAAATGTTATCCGAGAAGCTCATCGGGTCAAAGAAATCGGGTACCGGATCTTGAAAGTCGAATAAGTCGTTGGGGAAGAGAGACTCGAACGGCGGGAAATTCAAGAAATTGTCCTGCAAAATATCGTCCGAAACTGAACCGGACATATCGTATGCAGTTTCGTCGGCTCCGGCGTCGTGTGATGGACTTTGAGTTTGAGTATGAGTAGACTCGTCTGACTCGGAGATTGAGGTGGAGGTGGAAGCGAAACGGAGAACGGACTTGGGGGAGCTGACGACTTTCTTGTCGTTGTGAGACTCATCGCAGGAGTAGTAGTCAGAAAGGGACGGTTTCGGTGTCTCCACCGGCTCTGGTTTTACCGGCGGATTAGTGAAGTTCGTCAGCGCGTCGGGACCACGCAACTGTATGGCCGCGTGGTCGTAGACCATGGCAGCCTCTTCGGCCGTATCATAGGTACCAAGCCATAACCTTACACGTCTCAGAGGATCTCTTATCTCCGCCGCCCATTTACCCCATGGCCGTTGCCGTACACCGCGAAACTTCTTTCCAGTACTAACCTTCAACTTATTCGCCGTCGATTGAACATTCCGTACCGCCGCAGCCTTCTTGCGTCGACTCGAAACCGATTTCTTCTTCCAAACGTTAACATTTCCGTTACCGTTAACATCGTCTGTAACTGTAACGCCTTCTTCAATCCTAACTTCGCTAATATATTTCTTCACCCTCCGTCGCCGTTGGCTTACCAATCCTTCTTCCTCGTCGCTTGATGAGTCAGTTGCGTCGGCGTCAGTGACGGTTATCCGGACAAGTCTAGGACGAACGGCTTTGGAATTGGTTTCCGGCCATTTCCGGCGACAAGAGGCTTCTTCGGTCGGCAATTTGTTCACCATTGTGATTTGGGTTTTGTGTTCACTGTATTTGACTTTAGAAAACATTTCTCCACCCTTAAGAATTTGTTCTCTGTTTTTACCAGATTCGCATTGACAGTGAGAGAGATACAAATAGTAATAGAGAGAGAGAGAGAAAGAGTGTGTGGAAAAAGAGGAGATTCCTTTGGGAGAGCAACCTCGATAGACGAATAAAGAAAAAAGCTATGTCACTGGTAAGACAATAGGGGCGGCTGAGAACAACAGTACAGAGGGCAGAGACACATGGCGGAAGTACTGTATGTCTGTGTGTGTTTATGCGGAGGAGATTTTTCTATAGATAGAAAAGCAGAAATTTTCTGGGAAAGTGTTTGGCAACTTGGGTAGTCTTTTTCCGTCGCCGGAAAAAGTAAGTTAAAGTATGAGATATAAAGTTTGAAGATAGAATCAAAGAATATAAGTTTTGGTAACAAACTCAGAAAATTTTGGGTATCAAAGATTGAAGATAGTTGTTATTTTGCTGTAGATTTTCTCGAGAAAATCTTGGAAAGAAAGGAAGAATGACTGAGAGAGTGAGTGAGGGTTCACCGGTTTAGTAGGAGAGAGAAAAGGGAGAGTTTTCACACAGTGAGGTGGAGAACGAAACTGATGATTCCCCGAATGCTGTTTTATAGGATCCTATTTTTGATATTTTTGAATTTTTATTTTATTTTTATTAAATTAAAACTATAATCACTCAACTTTTTGATATTTTTTTCCTGCATCACCTATGATTTATACATTTACATTGTAGCCACCTTGAGTTTATAAAATGAACAGTTAGCTCCCTTAGGTTGTAGTTTGAGGTTTTAGTGACAAAACTTCAAGTTGCTAAACATATAAAAATAGAACTATGAGAATCTATTGATAAGTGTTTGTGCTACAAGTTTAACCTTTTTGCAACCTACGAGATACTCCCTCCGTCCCGTAGATCTTAAGAAAGCTTTCCATTTTGGGCGTCCCGTCAATCTTAATAATTTTCAAAATGAAAAGTTTTTATCAATATTATATTGGGTCTACTCCACCCAATTATCACTAATAAAACTAAATTATGAGCCTGCCCAATTAACCTTCCCTAATTAAATCAAACTAATTGAACTGGCCCAATTACATGGATCAAACCAAACCCATTTCCATCAAACAAATCCTAACCCTATTTTCATTTCATCTTTCTCTCTCTCTCTCTCCATTCTCGTACTTCTCTCTTTGTAACTCCTTTCGTTTCTCTCACAGCGTCGCCCTAACAAACCCTAAATTCATGCCATGAATTCGTCGGATTTAAATGATTTCGACAGGAATCTAGGCTTTTCCCTCAATTTCGATTCATTTCCACCGTTTATTTTACCAATTATTTATGGTATAACTGGTCTCTCCGACGAGACACCTCTGTGTTCTAACCTCGAAAAAAATTCAAGAAGGAAAACATGTCTAATCTCTCTATTTCTGGTATTATTTGAAAACTTAGGGATTTACTTGTGTGTAAGAGCATGTTGTTGATTGTGATTATGGGGAATTTAATGTGAAATGATGATGCTCTTTGTTTACTTGAGACACATGTGTTTATGATTGGTGTTTTTATTTGATACGAACATATTACTATGCTTCGATTATTGCCTAGGGTTGATTGATTGTGTTTGGCTGGGACTTTGATTGTGGTTATGTTGCCATTTGATTGTTTTTGGATGAAATGTGCATTTGATGTGCTTGGAACTGGTGAAATGTCCCTCTGTTTTACACTTGATATTGGTAAAATAACTTGACATCTAACTCGATGATGATCATTTTCTGAGAGTCAAAATTTTACAAAAACAAAAACTCCCTTTTTTATGAGAGTGTTCATGTACTCAGAACATTTTTTACACTTAATTTTGGTCACAAACCTAGAAAGGTTACTCAGTGATGATTTTTATCTGAGAGTACATTTTTCAAAAAACAAAAGCTCTCTTCTTTGCTGAGTTTGACCAAATTGCTTCAAAGAAATACCACTCCAAGTGCTAATTCTGACATTATGCTTTCTAGGCCATCATGTTGCCCCTTCTCTTGAAGATATTTGATGCAATCAACTACCATACCCAATTCAACTTGTCTGTCAGTTTCTAGTTCACCAGCACTCAACAATCTATCTTTTCCAATATGGGGAACATCAAAGTTGTTTTCACGTTTTAACTTCATGATTTCGAGCATAGAAAGTTGTAAGCTAACAAAAATTTTGTTGAGAGTAACTGGTGAAAGATTTTCAAAAGCAACTTTGACTGCAGTAACTAAGTCATCAACTGTCTTGGCTTGAACATCTGTTTTGAGTGTGTCAATCGACCTGAACCATCCAAGATTATTGATGTTCGTATCAGGGGAGTTTGGTGGTTGAAATTGTAGTTTCCTTGATTTTACCCTTTGGGAGATTTCCACCAACAGCGTAGGTCAACAAGTATTGGCCCAGATGGTTCCTCTCTTCTGTTGTTAAGTCGGCTCTCCTCACCATCTTTTTTATTTGTGTCTTGGTTATGACTTTGAAAGTTAAGGATTTGTAAACAGTGAATGCCTTATTTATAGAGGCACTTTTGAAATGGTGGAAAGACTAGTTTTGGTATGAAAATGGTGATCCCCAAGAAAATTTTGAAAACCAGTTTATTTTATGAAGTGAAATGGTTTTGTTTGGTGATCCTGGTGATATTTTGTAATACTTGAATAGGTTTAGATATTTTTTAAACAATTCCATCTGTAATATTCAGAAAGCACAATTTGATTTGACTTCTCTAGTTTGAATTTTAATTTGGGGGGAAACTGATTAAGAGTTAATAAAAAAGGTGAATAACTCTTAATTTTTGATCCGCTTGTCCTTTAGGAATAAAATAGTGATATTCCTTAATCCCCGTGCCATTTGAAATTTTCTTAAAATCGGCGGGACGGAGGGAGTATAACATTACTAGAAATTTTAATTTTTTAATTTGTGTTTTTATCACGCTACACCACTAAAAATTCCACCTTTTCTCAAACTAAAAAATATCGTATACATTCAAGATATCTTAATTCCTAATTTGTATTTTGATAATGCTACACCAAACGAGTAAGGTGGCGTTTGATTTTTTTAAGTGTTAAGTATTGAAATCTGATATCATGCATGAATTTGACTGAACTGATAACAGGTAGCCTCTGAACACTGATTTTTGATTACTTAAACTGTTTGAATATTCATTGAAATTCACACATGAAATTAGGGTTATGACATTTAATGATGGAGAAGAGAGATAAGATGAATGGTTGTTGATCTAGTGTTTGGGTTTGATATTTTTTAAATTACGAGTTTATGGAAGAGATATACTCCCTCCGTCCCGGAACATGGTTCACAAACACTGTTTGCACTTGTTTTAAGGAGGGAGTATTATATTGAAAGTGTTGTGAGTGTGAAAATAAAATAGGAGAGAGAATGAGTGGAGAGAATAGTAAATTATAATGGTGTTGTGAGTATTAAAATAATGTAGGAGAGAGAATGAGTGGAGGGAATAGTAAAGATTCCTTTCCATTTTAGGTAAGTTTTAAATGTGTGAAGTAAGTTTTGGGACGCCCAAAAGGGAAAGTGTGAAGATTGTTCCGGGACGGAGGGAGTATATGAAAAAAAAATTCAATTAAGAGGCAAATAAGTGATTTTTATATCTGAAAATAAGTGATAAATAAGGGGCATTCAGATCTGAATGGAGAAAAAAATAAATAGTCTGAATTGTTTTATGTATAATGCACCCACATATTCAAATCTGAATAAGAGCTGACAATGAAAAATAAATGGGGCGGAGTTTAGTATTCAAAATATGTCTATTTGACACTTTTAAGAACTTATCTGAAATTATTTGTATCTAAAAGTGCACTAGTATAAAATAGTCAAGAAGATGACTAAGAATTGCTTGCATATGCTTTGAACACATAAAATAAAGGGGATGGAATTCCATGTTTCTTTAATTCTGGGGGGTTAGTTGAACTCACCTCAAGGTAAGAGGGAGGAGAGTGGAGATTCCAGGGACGTTGTTAAGTTTTAACGAGACGCCGCATCTGATGGAGACCGTAAGATGCTGACACGTGTCATACCGGGCCGGGTCAGTTTTTGATGGTGAGTCAGCAAAAGATTTTCTTTCTTTTATTGGAATCTGGGAGTGCAGCAGGTCACGTGACACAGCAGAAAGGACGGTTCCGTTAATTAAGTCAGTCAATCAGACAAGCACGTCAGTCTTTGCTTTGACTGAATAGTGTACAATTCTAACTCTAGTTAACTTTTTAATGACACCGTTATTACTTTATTTTTTTACTCCCTCCGTCCCAGACCAAGGGTTCATCTTTCCCTTTTGGGACGTCCCAGACCAAAAGTTCATTTCCAAAAAAGGCAAGTTTTTGAATATATTAATACCCTTATCATCTTCATATATTTACAAAAAAACCATTCATTATATCTTTATACATTCTCTCTCCTATTTCCTACCACATATTTAACTACTATTCCTCCCACTCATTCTCTCTCCTATTAAATATTTTTAACTTTTACATTCTCTCTCCTATTCCCTACCACACATTTAACTTTTACATTATCTCTCATATTTCTTACCACACATTTAATTACTATTCCCTATCTCACATTTAACTTTTATTCATTTTTTAAAAAATTTCTTAAGAAGCGTGAAATCCCCCCATATACCCTTGATCTGGGACGGAGGGAGTATTATTTTTTTTTTAAATTTTTTTAATTTTTTTTTTAATTTTTTTTTTGATACCCTGGTTCCCCAGCTTCGCCAGTTAGTCCTGGACAACTAGCTACCGGCCCCACAGTGTCCTAGTGGAGGTAAATCGCGAATATGCCCAAATCAGTCAGGGTGGCAGCACCCCTTATACTCCTGGCCCCAAGGGAGCCCTCCTACAACGCGGTAGTTGAACTCCCCACATTGAGGTTGCAAGCCCAGCAATGGTGCTTTCTTAACTGAATGGATGTGCCCGGGGGTTCCTAAGGTCCCTGAAACCCAAGGAAGAAATTAATTCACAAGGATTCCCCTTAAGGGAATCGAACTGGTTACCTCCCCTACGGGAAGCCACCCAAGATACCATTGGGCCATGGCCCATTAGGTATTATTACTTTATTTCTTAACTGCTTTATTTTTGTTTCTCCTTTTCATTTTTTACTAGGGTGTTTTGGTTATTACACCCTTGGGACTCAAATTAAAACTTGAACATAGTGTTCATCGAGAGTAAGTCTTGACTTTACTAAAGGGCCACTCGTTTGATTGAATATATATATATTGATATTTTACGAAGTACATGCTCTTTTCGTCCCGCTTGAAAGGATATTTTTGTATCCTTGTACGAAAATTAATAAAAGTGATGTAGAAAAGAGAAAAAATATATAGTGGAATAAATGTTGTGAGTGAAAGGTGATGTAGAAAAGAAAAAGTGGGGTAGAAAATAATTAGTGAATATTTATTGTGAGAGTATGAAAGTGGGTCCCACAAATAAAAAAGTAATAAAAAACTTTCAATTTTGGGTTGTGCCCTTTCAAATGAGACACTCAAAAAGGTAATTTATGCCCTTTCTGGCGGGTCGGAGGTAGTATTGGTTACTCGGGTGTCCCGTGATAATATGATATACTTTTTCTTTTTCGTCTTTCGCCACTTTTACAAAACATAATTATTTTTATGATTTAATGATGAAATTATAAAATTTATCACCTATTATATATCTTGATGCTCAATAGTAATATATTTTAGAAAAGTGTTAAAGTTATATAAGTGAGAGTAAAAGTTAAAAAAAAAATAAAAAATTAATCAAACAAAATAATTATTCCAACAAATCTATATTATAAATGAAGGTTGTCCAACTCAGCAAAGGAACAGTTGAATGAACAGTTTCGTCCGGCGAAATTCCCATTTTGTCCTCATTATTTTGTTTCTTTCCCATTTTGCCCTTAATTTTTTTATTTTTTTAATTTTAAACAATCACTTTCGGCTCTCTCTCGATCACTACAGCCCCCACCCCAATAGAGCTTGGTACATTACTAAGCAGCCACCGCAATGTGCTATTTTAATTGGTCGTCAACGGCGTTGTTTGATGGTGGTAATGGACGGAGAATTGGACGGAGGGGAGAGAATGCTCACTCTGGAATTATGGTTTAACAGCTTTTGTGGATTTCAAATATGGTAAAGTTTGGGTGTTCTCGCATACGATCGCAAGGAGCCTAAAATTGTTATAGTTTGGACCTGTATTTTCTAATTGTTGTGTTGGATTGATTTTATTATCTCAATTTGTTCTTGATTAAGTAATAAGGGTTACTTGGATAATTAGAAAAGGGGATTTGGGTACTGCTGTTTTTAATTTAAATTATTTTGATTAAATTGTGTCAAAGAGATGAAGGCAGTTTGAGTAGTTTATTGGCATCAATTTTGAAAATCTATAGTATAAATGGGAACTCCCCCATGAACAGTTCTTTGAACAGTTTCAATGGGGGAATTTCTCATTTTGCCCTCACTATTTAGTCCCTTTCCCATTTTGCCCTTAAAAAAAATTAATTTAAAAAAAAAAAAGCAAAAAAAAAAAAAAAACAAAGCAAACAAACAAAAAACGTGGTCTTGGACATGGGCTTAAGCTAGTATTTGATAAATTATAATACTATTTATTTTGAATTAATGAATTAAAATAAATTTTAGCTATTCAAACAACATGTAATATAACGATGATGAAGGAGACTCAATATTTACATGCATTATAGCATTAATGATAATTTAAAAGAGAATTTGACTCAAAATTTTCTTTTTAAACAAATAAGTTTTTCTCAAATATCTTATTAAATCAAAATAATTTGAAAATTCTTAAGCAATAAATGCAGCATTATATTTGTAAATATGATATTGCATACAGTATTATAAAAATAATAAATCACGTGAAGGATTTTGTCATAAATTATAAAATTTCTTTTTAGAACTTTTCGATCATCTTTCAATTTTTATTTGAAATAATCATTCTCCCAATTTAAAAAGGTTAAATTGGCCAAAATACCATGTAATTCATACTCCCTCCGTCTCATAAAATTTTACCCATTTTACTATTTTGGCGTCCTACTTTAAAAAGTCCAATTTTTCTAAAAAGAAAAATTTTTAATACTTCTTTATTTATGGGACCCACTTGTCATACTCACAACAATTATCCACTTACTATTCACTACCTCACTTTTTCTCTTCTATCCACTCACAACACCTACTTTAATAACATTATATATATTCACTTCTTATTTTTCGTTCTCAATAGTAAATGAATAACTTAATGTGGGATGAAGGGAGTATAGATAGAGCGACCTTTTTATCCTTTTAACGCATAGTTGAGGGTTTTATACAGCAGGTATGAACGTGGGCACTGGCAGGCAGTGTTTCTTGATTTTGGCGCCATAAATAAATGGGGGGCGTTACGAGGTTCAATGCATTGCCAATTAAAAATCCCATTTTGCTGCAACTCCTCCCTCCTCCTTTTAACCAATCTTTACCGTACATTTGCTCTTTTTCAACTGACCTCCACGTTCAATGGTGCTTGTATGGCTGGTCAATTTTTTACATTTTGAATTATATGCTAGAGTACAACTTTGTTTTATAAATGTACAACTCCAGATATTTTCTCATTCTTCTTTTATACCCTTTCCGATTCAAAATTAGGGGTGTAATTCGTTCGGTTCAAATCCCATTTCGAAATTGAATCAAATTAAATCATGCGGTTTAGTTCGATTTTCAATTAATAGTGGTTTGATTCGATTTCAAAAATTGTCAAACCGTGTGGTTCGATTTGGTATGCGGTTTGGACCCTCAAACCACGGTTCGAGAACGCGAGACCGAACTATCAAACCGAACCAATAAAATAAATCACCAAACCGTTTGATATTAACCGTAGATATACATATTTTTCATTTTCACCTTACATTTAGATTTAAAAACCCATAATTATATTCATTAGTTTTAGCCCATAACCATTTTTTCTTTTGATTAATCTTCTTGTAATAATGTTAATTCAATATTTAGCATATACCATTATAAATACTCAAATGACATATTTTTATCATAAACATTGAAGCACAATTTCAAATTGTGTTTAAATACAGAATCTCTTATGTATATTATGTCTGAAAAATTTAAACAAGCATGATAATAAATTGTGAAGTCTGAAACCATTATAAATACTCAAACGACAATGTTTTATTTCATGGTTTGAATTGTGTTTTAAACACGCGGTTCGAACCGTAAAATCAAACCGCGATTCGAACCAAACCATGGCGCTTTAGTTCGATTCGGTTTGAATTTTTTCAGGATTCGATTCGGTATGAAATTTTTCCAAACTGATTAATAGTGGTTCGGTCAGTAAATTGACCCAAACTGAACCATTTACACCCCTATTCAAAATAAAAGAAAAATTTTTAATCCAAAATAATTATCACTATTGGGTTAAAAGAATTGAACTTTCACTTTACTTTCACATTAAAATTTGAAACAATTAATTAATTGTTTTATTGAGTTAAGTATTGTAAAAGAGAAAAACAATTAATATGTGCAAAATTGATAATTGTTTTTATTAAGTTATAATAATTATTATTTTTCTTAAAATCAATGAAAATAAAAAAATAACAGTTATTTTCAACTAGAGAGAGTAACTTTAATGTGATAATAAGTAATAACTATTTTCTATCGCTTATAATAAATGTCGTATTTGAAATACCAGTCAACGTTTTTAACATAATAAATGTCGTATTTAAAATACCAGTCTACATTTTTAACAGATGTTCAATTTATAATAAATGTCGTATTAAAAATACCAGTCTACATTTTTAACAGATGTTCAATTTATAATAAATGTCTTATTTGACCTTTTAAAATTTTAATAAATATATTTTACTTATTTATATATTGATTGTATAATAGTAAAATTGTATTAAATCTTTTTCATTACTTAGAAATATAACATGCATTTCGAGACAGCAAAAAACATACAAGATTTTTAAGAGTAACTCTCTTGAAAAATGCATTTTTTCTAGTGATTTGGGAAAACGTGTTTTTAAATATATGGTGATATTTTTGTAAATAAATTAAACTTCTTTAAAAAATGTTTTAATATTAATAACTAAAACTCTTTAATGTTGATATTTAGAAGGTTTATTGGTCATTACCTTTTTCAAATGCTTGTTAATTCATATTCATAAAGCTTTAATATTGTTATCTATAACCTTTTGAGTTTGATATACAGAAGGTATATTGGTTATGACCTTGTTCAAATATTAATTTATATCCAGAATGCTTTAATATTATTATCCAAAACCTTTTGAGTTTGATATTCATACGGCTTGTTAGTCATGCCTTGTTCAAATATTCTTGCTAATTCAAATCCATAAGGCTTTAATATTCATATCCAAAACTCATTGAGTTTGATATTCAGAAGGTTTGAACCATTGGTCCCACACACACAAATTTTCACTCATTTATAAAAATCTCACCGCGCACGAAGATTCACTTATTTACAAAAATGTCACCGCTCATTTTAAAACACGATTTTCTTAAACACTAGAAAAAATGTATTTTCTCTATTTGATTATGTTTTAGGTATAATAAAGTTAAGTGAGTTGAAAATATAATTATCCAAAATACTATTTATAATTTAAGTGAATAAAAAGTAGGTTGCTAAATAATAATATTTTTTTTGTAACCGTTGAACTTTATGAGATTAAAGTTGTTCAAAACATTATTTATAATTCAATTCTTTGTATAATACTTGTATTATGATAGTAGTAATTTATATTGCTTTATTGTATAAAATTATAATATTTATGTATTTTAAAATGAAACCAGAATCTAATTCTATAATAGGGTTCGAATAAGCTATTTGAAAGAGATAGATTCATATTCAGGTAGTAGATTGTGTCTCGCGTATATACTTTCAAAATTCATACTCATAAACAAACAAATATCAAAACAAGAAAAACATGTTGATTATATCCAAATTTTATATCCGGTGTGGAAGTAGGCCAACATTTCTATTGAAAAATCGGGAGTTTCCAAGTTTACGGCCAAGTACTTATTACTTCTTGGGTTGTAATTGCTATCTTATTGGGTATCCTGAGCAATTGAAATGATCGGGTTCATTGATATTCCTGGTATAGTATATGCTATCACACATACAATCAGACTGAATTTGATGGAATTCTTTGATCTTAAAGAGGATCTTCTATAATTTATCACGTGTTCCACAATTCTCGAATTCTTTATTCTATATCGAGGATCATCGAAATACGCAAGAATGCTATTTTTTTGAAAAATCCCATGGATCGGTAGTTCAATTGAGATACATGAAAAGGGCCTTAGGTCGTTCTCAAGTGACCATTTACTTTAAGCTAATACTTTTTGTGCCTCAAATGATCTTTTCACTTTTTTTTTTGGGTTAATTACAAATTAGGGCCTGAAGTTTCACATGAGGTCTCCAAGAGGGGCCTGACTTTTTTTTTTTTTAGCAATTTAGGGCCTGACTTCACATTTTTTTTATCAAATCAGGGCTTTTTGACGAATTTCATCCAAAAATCCGTTAAGTTAAAAAAAAGTTAACGAAGGGACTAGTTTGTAATGATTATTAGTTTTAAGGGGTCAAATGCAAAGTTTAAATATAAAGTGTAAAAAATTTATTTCTTTTTCCAAAATAATTAATATTATCTTAATTCTAAAATAATTAATATCCGAAATAAATATATGTTTTTTAATTTTTATATTAAAAAAATAGTACGGAGTAAAAAAAAAAAAACAATATCATAATGGAATAAGAAAACAAATTCAATAAAATAATACAGTAGCTTCACACTAGTGGCATGAAGAACAATGAACAAAAAAAATTCAATTCAAAAATAGCAAAAGTAAATGATATACCTTTCTAAAATTTGGAATCAAAGTTAATAAGAACCTTGTTGTTCCCTGTTAATTGAAAGGGGAAAAAAAAAACAGCAGAAATTACATCTAAGCAGAATACAAATATAACCTCTACGAGTTAACAACCTCAAATTAATTTTGTTTTGTGACATAAAAGGTAATGTTCGTAATATATTAACCTTTTATTAAATAATTAATAGTTTTGAATTTATTTTTTTTACTTTTTATGTCACAAAACAAAATTTATTTATTTATTATTATTATGTTAAAAAATAGTTAATGTTCGTAATATATTAACATTTATTAAATAATTAATATTTTTGAAAAAAATATATTTTTTACTTTTCATGTCACAAAACAAAATTTATTTATTTTTTATTATTATGTTAAAAAAATAGTTAATGTTCGTAATATATTAACATTATATTAAATAATTAAAATTTTCAGTTTTTTTAATACATTATATGTTACGAACATTAATTATTTTGTGACATAAAAAGTAAAAAAAAAATATTTTTATTTTTTTAATATAAAAATTAAAAAACATATATTTATTCCGGATATTAATTATTTTAGAATTAAGATAATATTAATTAATTTGGAAAAAGAAATAAATTTTGAACACTTTATATTTAAACTTTGCATGTGACCCCTTAAAACTAATAATCATTACAAACTAGTCCCTTCGTTAACTTTTCTTTAACTTAACGGATTTTTGGATGAAATTCGTCAAAAAGCCCTGATTTGATAAAAAAATGTGAAGTCAGGCCCTAAATCGCTAAAAAAAAAAAAGTCAGGCCCCTCTTGGGGACCTCATGTGAAACTTCAGGCCCTAATTTGTAATTAACCCTTTTTTTTCGATATTACAAATATATTTTGAACAATAATTTTAAATTAACATAATTATTTTAATTTTTGATTGATTTAATTATCAAAAAAAAAATGGTAATAACAACAACAACAAAAAAATGAAAAAAAAAAAAATAATTAGGACAAAAATAGTAGTAATGAGTTGTAAAATTGTACTCAGGAGATTGGTCCACCTAGACTAGTACAATGATAAAATAATGGAGGCAATGATCAAAAGAAACAAGAGAGAGGCCGGAGGCGGCTTCTTTGTTTCATTTGTCGGTAACAAATGCTTGGAAATGGTTTTGGGCCGGCCCATTCCCTCAAGTTTTAAATATTACGTCATCCGTCCCATTTTTATTTAAAAGAAAAATATTTCAACTCAAAGTTACAAAGTTACAAAATCTCAAAATCTATATTTATATATTTTTTAAATAAAAGAATTTATTTTTATATTCACAATAATTATTCACTATATCACTATTCATGCTATACTTATAACATTGCTAAAATTTTTTTTAAAAAAAACGTGTTTTTCCTTAATGTTAGAAAAAACGTGTTTTGATTTTCCGCTAGTGTCAGTGTTAGAGTAACGAAGTGACAGTGTAAAAAGTGTCAGTGCATGTAATATTAAGTGTCAGTGTAAAAAAGCGTCAGTGTTAGTGTAACATAGTGCCAGTGTGAACAGTGCTAGTGCATGTATTATTAAGTGTCAGTGTTAGTGTAAAAAAATGTCAGTGTTAGTGTAAAAAAGTGTCAGTGTTAGTGTAACAAAGTGACAGTGTAAAGAGTGACAGTGCATATATTATTAAGTGTTAGTAGTAGTGTAAAAAAGTGTAAGTATTAGCGTAAAAAGTGTTAGTATTAGTGTAACAAAGTGTCAGTGTAAAGAGTGTCAGTGCATGTAATGTAAAGAGGTGAGGGAGTATATTTTATTTTATTTTTGATAAATTTTAGTTTTTACTTGTATTACCTTGTTCTTTCCAAGGAAACATGTCTCATAATTCATTGATCTTTTCACCTTTTTTGAAAAGTATAGGCCTAGTCAATTTATAAATAGTTAAATTACATTTAATTTATTAATATTCACCAAATAGAGTTAATTTTATTGTATTTTTGCCTGCAAAATATGATTAGCCCAATGTATCTCAATCGTACCACCTTCATGCCGTTTCATTCCAAAGGTTGGTGCTTGACTTTATTCGTAAAAGAACATTTAAAGCAACCTAATGAACTATGTGAAATTTATTGTTCGAGTTTTACGCTCATTCGGCTCTAATTAAATGTTCATTTTTTTTTAAAATAATGTCTTAAAATAAATGTTTATTTCTATAACGTATAGAAAGTATTCAAAAAGTTTGCTTTGTGACATCTAACTAGATGCATTATTTACTATACTAGTAAAAGCCCGTATTCGATGACACATTTTTTTTTTAATTAATTTTTTTTTTAAAGGGCAAACTGGGAAAGGAACAACTTAGTGAGGGCAAAATGAAAAATTCGACACTTGAAACCTGCTCATCAGATCAGAAGACCCCCGTTCCCATTTATACTATAGATTTGTACTTATAAGAAATACAACTTTAATATTAAATTAGTTAATAATAATAGTACTTAGATAGTATAATCTAATAAAATATAAAGTTACACCTTAAAATCAGTTGATTCTAAGAAGAGTATTCGAGAATATTTATATACTCCCTCCGTCCCATAGAACATTACCCCTTTTGCTATTTTGGGCGTCCCTCTTTAAAGTCCCACTTTCCTAAAAAGGAAACCTTAAATCACTATTCTCTCTACTCATTCTCTCTCCTACATTATTTTAATACTCACAACACCATTATAATTTACTATTCTCTCCACTCATTCTCTCTCCTCCCACTCACAACATCTACTTTAATAACATTATTCCTTATTTTCCGTTCTCAATAGTAAACGGGCAATGTTCTATGGGACGGAGGGAGTATATGTTATAAACAAATCTCGTTTATTCCCAATTTGAAATAATGTTTACCAACCGCTCACGTGTAAATGGAATTTGTCAAATGCTTACAATGTGGACGGATTGGCTTTTACGTGTAGTAAGCCAGCTTTAGCTCTGATACCTTTATTATAAAGTCTGAGATTACATGTTAAAATCAATTGAATGTAGTATGTTATAGATAAGTATCTTTTATTTCTCGACATGGGATAATATTTTCTTAAGTATTAAGGAAAAATTGTAAAAAAAATCTTTGAAAATAATTATAATTTGAAATGCTTTTTGGATCAAATGCTTAAAATTATTCGGTATATTATTATGTGCAACAAAACATCACATTTATATATGATCTAACCTTAATATTTGTTTCTATAAGAGCATGATTAGCGGTGAATCAAAATTGGTTCATTCTTTGTAATTTGATGAACCAATTTTGGTTCATGCCAATTAGTGGTGGCTAAATATTTGTTCATGGCCATGAACGAAAATTTTCGTTCATTTCATGAACGAATTCGTGAACGAAAATTGGTCCGAGCTATATGTGTATTTTGTAATTTTGACATTTTTAAAATTATATTTTTGAAATAAAAATATTAAAAATGTTTATAATTTTTTTTCTCTATAAATAAAGTCTAATTTTATAATATTTAACATAATTTATATATTTTATTATTAAAAAATGACTCTAATATTTTATTATTGTATATATTTGATAAAATTTTAATTTTTTATATATTTAAATTTTCTCTTGCGTCAAACGACGTCGTTTATGTCAAAATTTCAAAAACGTTCATGTCCACCCTATAAATAGAGCTCAAGATTGCTAGATTATGTACATCTCTTCTTTCATACTTCCTTTCTCTATAAATAGCAAAAAAATCAAGTTTTTTTTATTATGAGTAATTACGGGAATAGTTCTCATAATTCCGGAACAAATCCTGATCATGCTTGGTTCGAGCAAATACTGGCTAACGATCCCAATTTCGTACAAAATTATCAGCAACACAATTTTCAAAACCATCCCAACAACTCAAATCCTCTAAACTTCAACCAAAGCCTACCCCAAGATTTTAATTCTCCACTAAACACCCAGTCATCTTTCGACTTTGCACTTAACTATCAAAGTTTTACTAAAGATTCACAGAACAATGAATTTGTTCTAGAGACGCAAGAAGAAGATGAGGGTGATGAAGAAGAAGAGGCGGTACCCACAAGGAGGAGCAACAAAAAAGAAAAAAGGAGCCAACATTGCATCAAAAGTGTGAAAAGTTGTGGGCTACTGTCAAGGCTAAGTACAATACGACGCAGCAACAAAGACCATCAAAATTGGTAAACGAACTTTATCAATGCTTCGAGGTCGATGGAATAGGATGGCAAAATCGGTAAACCTGTTTGTGGCGATGTATGATGAAGCAACTAGACGAAAAGGAAGTGGGTACAAAGAAGAAGACGTTTGCACTAAGGCTAAACAATTGTATGAGAATTAAGAAGGTAAACCTTTTGAAGATGAGCATGCATGATTTATGTTGAAGAATCATCACAAATGGGGGGTGATTCTTGGTAAAATAATGACAACTTGCATCATATTGCATAATATGATAGTTGAAGATGAACGTGATCGATATAGATGTTGGGATTGGATCCTAAACTACAAGGAAGAGGAGGAGCCTAAGTCGGAGGAGGTGGTGAGATCGAAGGAGGAAAAACTCGTCGGGATCTTCTGTCGTTGAGAGCGGCCGCGCTCGTGGTGGAGGGCGACCGCGCTGGAGGTTCAACGAGGGTGTATAAGCTGGCTGAGGGCGGCCGCGCCGGCCTTGAGGCGGCCGCGCTCGCCCAGATCTTCAAGCCAGCTTTTTATTCAGTTTCCTATTTTGATTAGAACTCTTCTTAAATTAGATTTAGGGTTCCTTGTATAACTATATAAGCATAATTTCGGCCTAGAACATATTGTAGCAACATATTAGAGAGGAGACTAATACATATTGGCTTGGCAATTGCCCCCGGACGTAGTTCACGAGTTGGTGAATGAACCGGGTAAACAACTCTTGTGTTCTTGTGTGTGATTGTTTCTTTCTTGTACGTGTGGGTGTGTGGATTTCTTTGTTTTGATTGCAACGGGGGAGCACCAATTTCACAACAACAGAAACTATGATGATGCGAGTGAATTTTGGGCCAACAAACCAAAAAATAAAATAAAAAAAATAAGTCCACCCGAATTGCGCAAGACGATACATTCGCGTATACAAGAGAAAATTCACACGTTGGGAATAGCATCGAAGAATACATGACGCGCAAGCGAAAAGTTCAAAACAAAGCTACACACTTGGCTCTCAAAGCATACCTAATTGAGCATATATATTATTAATTTTATAATATCAAATTTCTATTAAAAAATATCTCTGTGAACAAAAAATTCATTCACCACTACAAAATATAATGTGGCGTGAGCGAAATTTCATTAACAGACACCAGTTTCGTTCACCACTGTGATGCTCTGATAATTATAGGAACAAAACAAGATTATGACAATGACCCTTATGAATTGCCAACATGTGTGAGAGTATTTCACTATTTCTTTAATTTTAAATAAATCCTTGTTTAATGCATAAAGGCCGTACAAAACAAAAAGGGCCAACTTATTAACCAAACCAAGCATAAAATTAATTACACTAAAGTTTAATTAATAAAGTTGTCTTTATATCCTTAATGGAATTTTTGAGGGTCCAATTTAGCCCCCCCAACTTGCTATTTTAGCACTTTGGTCAAAGATTTATAAAGTTTAACTTTTTCCTTATTAAGACATTACTTGATCTAGTTGGCTAATGACATGGTTTATGTTAACTTTATATGGTATTAGGTGTCTTTGAATGATTTAGTTTATTGTTAATCCCTCATGATCAAGATTAATTAATTTAGTTCGTCTCTATAAATTTTGTCGTTAAGAATATTAATAAATATTATGAACATGTCCAATATATAAAGAGCCGATTCGTTCTCTAATGACTTTTGGATTATACTCTATCCTTTTGTGCTTATGCATATATTCGTGTTCTCTTCTACTCAAAATACACGCGTAAATACCCTGAATAATCATGTTATTCTTTATTTTCTCCTTATTTTTTTATCGTCTCTGGTGCCTAGCATCAATTAACAACGCCGTGAAGCCATGAAATAATGTTACTAATAGATTCATGAAAAAGGCTCATTAGGCATGATTTTGCATTTGTATTATTGTACGACTTTAATTTTCTTAAAACAAAAGTGGAAGAATGAAACCAAATTAATAGAAAACAAAATAACTCACAAAAGAACGATTTTGTGCTTAGTTAACTACTAATGATTCCTATCACGGCTAGGATTAGAATTAGATTGACATTGTATTAGCGTATATTAAGGTGGTTTTGAACGTAGATTATTGTCATTTGTTCGTACGTAATAATACATGCATTGTCACCATTCAAACTGACACTTTTTTATACTAACACTGTCACTTTTTTATCCTACACTGACACTATTTTATACTGACACTTAATAATACATGCAACGACACTCTTCACACTGGCATTTGTTTACACTAACACTGACACTTTTTAACATCAACACTGACACTTTTTTACACTGACACTCTTTACACTGGTATGACACAATGATTTTGGCCTAATATAAGGGGTTTCGTATTTAAAAGATCTAAACATTAAAAAAAAAAACTAATAATAATAATAATAATAATTAAAAAAAAAAAAAAGAGTACTAAGATGTCAAGATACCATGAACACAAAACAAGTGAAGAAAGTACAATAGATTCGACAAAATTATGCTAAAGGAGGTTTTGGTTTTCTAACCCATATAAAAACTACATTGATTTTTTTATTATTATTTTGGGCTCTCTAAATAAGAAACTTATTTATTTATTCAATAAAAAATAATTTTAATTTTGTCTATTTAGCCTAACTTGGTGGAATATAATTATATAAGTCAATTAACTTTGAGCCCACAAATATAAAATTTATAGTTAACCCCCTCAAAGATTTGAACATTCCCCAATCCCATACCATATGCTTAAGCTTTTTAAAATTTGATCCCCATATAAACTTAATTTGCATATGACCACATGCACATGCGAAGCTATGCAAAAGGAATTGGGGATTAAGTTCATTTTCAATCTCATGAACTTGATTAATTTTAAAGTACAGTGGTTTTTGTGTTTAATCTGTTGCTAATTCGTGTCCCGGTTCAATTCGCGATTTTTGGGTTAGGATGAGAGATTTTTCTAAGTATAGGGATTTTTGTGTAAAAATTAAAGTATGATGGTTAAATTGAAAGTCAAGTGAAAGTACGATGGTTGAAAATAAATTTAAGCCATAACTTTTTTGTTAAAATAGTTTAAAATATAGGAATTTTAGTACAATTTATTTAAATTTGTTCCAAGTTTAAAAAATATCAAAGTGTAATATGTTGGAAATATATGTTGGTGTTATGCCCTAGGCTTATAACTATTTTGACTCATAGTTAATAACTTTATGTAATCGTATTTACTATTTACAATAGAGAATGCTTATTTTGATTATTATATGTTTTACATGGTTATTATTATAATCTGTGTCCCTAGTTATTGTGAATAACTAGTATAAGTTGATAATGGATAATCATAGAGATGATTATATGCATGAGGATGCACATTACGCTTGTGGGTACTTGTTAGAGAATAAGGTACCGAGATCGACCCACCTATGAGATTTATGCTCATGGTCTAAGGTCATATATGTCATAATTAAATTTCAATGGTAGTCGTGTCATTAGAATCCTTAGTACCTTAAAATTATCATCGTCTTCCAGCATGACGAACGTCAGGTGTTTGATGTAGTCTCAACACTATCTTTAATAGAATAAAGCAATAAGGGCTATGTTGGCATGACCAATAGAAATCTTGTAGAGGAATAATGATAAGTCAAGATTTGTAGATTCTGTCCCTCGGTAAAGAGAGATGTTTGTTTGGGCCCCCTCGACGAATAATGTTGATGAAATGTATAGCCATACTCTAGAGATTTGATATAGATTCAAATGCACTTAGATTATCAACGTATTCGAACAATCGAGTCAAAACATCGGGAATAATATAAGTTGACGTGGTACTCATGAGCTTCATGTTCATTATGACATCGTGAGACAAAGGGATTACGGCAATGATCTATCAAGGAATAAGCTTTCGATGTTATATTTAATTGGGTGAATATAAATGATTTGCTAGAAAACCACTTATATCTTGGTGAGTGTCTCGATGTTCTCGACTCACTACCAAGAACATAAATATAATTTCTATAGTGGCCACAGCAAAGAACGGATTGAAAAATGACTCAAATCCGAAAAAGCTAAGCAGCAGAAAGTGATTGGGCACGACTCTCGTGACTGAGGCACGCATTCGTGCCATCAATCGAAGCTGAGTGAATTCTTGAGCTTAGCGACTCGTGTCACGACTTGCCAAAGCAAAGGAAGGAACGACTCGTGCCGATTTGGGACAAACTCTCGTGATCACGAGTTGTGCCCGCATGTGGGACGACTCGTGCCGTCTTTCTTTGGCTGAACGCCCGATTTTGGCTTGGATTAAGGTTTTTCTTCCTAAAAGTTAGGAATATTTATAAAGTAT
>JAFEMH010004960.1:80000-184024 GCA_022495995.1 Adenophora triphylla var. japonica | reverse complement strand
CAACCTCACAAAAACCATTTCTGAGCTTGAAAAAGCATGCCAAGGGCTAAGAGATCAATGCATCATGCTTGAAAAACAAAACATGGATCTGACAGCTGAGACATCTAATAATCATGAAAATTGTCAAAAACTCAGTAATCTTGAAAAACAAAATGATGCTCTTAAAAAGAAAATAGATTCATGGAACATGTCAAGCAAAGCATTATCTCTTTTCACCTACACCCAAAGGCGTCCCAATGACAAAACAGGGATTGCTGCTGATGATCCTACACAAAAAGTGTACACTCCTCCCACTGGTGAAGGGCCATTGAAAAAATGGTTCTAGAAAACCTGAGCTCTGGCAGCTATCAAACTCAAACATATCCCATTCAAACCAAAGGAAAAGAAAAGGAAATCTTGGGTGGCCCTAGTCAATCAAAGGAAGGACCAAATAAAATTCAAGGAAGCAAGTTTATTTGGGTTCAAAAAGGGGCCAATATAAAGGAAGAAGTCAAGCTGCAAAAGGTGCTAGTCAGCCAAGCCCCGCCAGACAGCCCAAGGGTTGACAGACAGCCAAGGCATGACAGATTGTACCAAGTTCCTCTAAACAACAAAGAACCCCAAGGCAACAAAGATTCTACAACAAGCATAAATACACCAAAAAACAAAAACCTCAATGGCAATACTCAAATGGAAGAAGCCATGCACATCAAAATGACTCTCCAAGGTCATCCCATTCAAATAATTTTCGTCTTCAACCCCAATACAAAGAACCCAAACCACTACTTCAATCCTTCCCAATCCACTGTCCTTACACCTTACATGATGCAAATCATGTCATATTACCATACCCTAAACCGAGTTCTTCAATAAGGGATCAATGAACAATGCTAGGGCTCCAAAGAAAAACTAATCCTTTAGACCCAAAAGAATAAAAAGGGTACCATAAATCTTATTTCTTGTTTTGCTAGGTATCCAGAAAGGTCTCTGGTATTTAGATAGTGGGTGTAGTAGACATATGACCTTCAATAAAGACTGGTTGCAACAATATTCCCCTAAAAATGGTCCAAATGTAACCTTTGGTGACAATTCCCAAGCTAAGGTCAAAGGATCAGGAAATCTTGTTACAAAAGATATCATTTTTACAAATGTATCCTATGTAGAAGGTCTCAAACACAATTTGATCAGCATTAGTCAAATCTGTGACAAGGGATATCATGTTGTTTGCACTAAAGACAAATGCACCGTTAAAGATAAAAACAATAAAGTCATCCTAACTGGATCAAGAAAAGGAAATCTCTATTGCTTGAACTTAGAGATTGTGGAAACTTCAAATGCTCACTGCCTTCTGTCTTTTAATCAATCTGATATGTCATGGCTATGGCACAAGAGATTGGCTCATCTCAATCACAAAACCATTTCCAAGCTTGCAAATTCCAATCTTGTCAGAGGTCTACCAAAGATCCCATTCAAAAAGGATAAACTTTGCAAAGCATGTCAATGTGGGAAGCAAAAGAAATCTTCATTCAAACCCAAAACCAAGTTGGACACCTCAAGACCTATTGAACTGCTTCATATAGATCTTTTTGGACCCATAAGAACTAGATCTTTAGGAGGAAAAAGATACTCCCTAGTTGTTGTTGATGATTTCACAAGATTCACTTGGATCATTCTTCTTGAATCCAAAAGTGACACCCTTAGCTGTCTGATAAAGCTATTCAATAAAATTCAAAATCAAAAAGGGACATCCATCATCAAGATCAGATCTGACCATGGGAAGGAATTTGAGAACACTGGAGTGGAAGAATATTGTGATTCAAAAGGCATAGATCACAATTTTTCAGCCCCAAGAACTCCACAGCAGAATGGTGTTGCAGAAAGGAAAAACAGAACAATCTGTGAGGCGCAAGAACAAATGCCGTCGTAACATAATCTCCCAAAATATTTTTGGGGTGAAGTCACATTACCACTGATATGTTCAAAACAAAACCCCGATCAACAAATTTCACAAGAAGACTCCATATGAATTATGGAACAACAAAGTCCCTACCATTTCCTACCTTCACAAATTTTGGAAGTAGATGCTTCATTCACAACAATGGCAAGAACAATTTGGACAAATTTGACTCCAAAAGTGATGAAGGAATTTTTCTTGGATACTCTAACACAAGCAAGGCTTATAGAGTGTACAACAAAAGAAGACTTGTTGTGGAAGAATCTATTCATGTTGACTTTGATGAAAACAATGATCAAAGTATAACTGAATTATGTGATTTTGATGAAGGTTTGGGAAATCTAGATAATCTCCCTGAATCATCCCCCATTCTTGATTCAACTATTCTCGTCTATGAACAAGATTCATCAAACCTTCCATACATGGTTCCAAGAAATTCATCTCGACAGCCATCCTATGCCGCACACCATCAACCATCCCACTCTCATCAACAACCAATCAAGCCAACAAAGTCAACAGCAATCTCTCCCACTTTCAATCCAATGGATGAGGAAGAAAATACTCAAAGAAATAGTCATCCCTTGATCGATCTTCCTCAAAATCCTCCCTTAGTGTCGACACCCAACCCTTAGCCTGGTACCATCCCAATTCCTCATCTAATCCATCTTCTAACCTTCCATCTTCATCCAATAATCCTCCTTCTCCTCCCAAAACCAATGATGAAACCACCATTACCCATATCATTCCACCAAATAAAGATCTTTACATCCAACCTTCAAATTGATAAAACCCCAGCCTGCATAACATTCCTTTTCTCATGAGTGCATTCATATCCCAAGTGGAACCAAAGAAGATAAATGAAGCACTCCAAGATGCCGACTGGATTGAAGCCATGGAAGAAGAACTAGAGCAGCTTTGAAAGAAACAAAGTATGGCAACTTGTTCCTAAACCAAGAAATCAAACATATTGGAACAAGATGGGTTTTTAGAAACAAGATGAATGAAGAAGGTGTTGTAATTAGAAACAAGGCCAGATCAAGTTGCTCAAGGGTATAGACAAGAAGAAGGCATTGACTATGATGAGACCTTTGCACTGTTGCAAGACTTGAAGCTATAAGGCCGTTTCTTGCCTACGCCTTCATTCAAGAAGATGAAAGTTTTTCAGATGGATGTCAAGAGTGCATTTCTAAATGGAGTTTTAAATGAAAAAGTGTTTGTATCTCAACCCCTTGGTTTTGAGCATCCAAAATTCCCTGATCATGTATGCAAACTGAACAAAGCATTGTATGGGCTTAAACAAGCACCTAGAGCTTGGTATGACACCCTATCTAGATATCTTCTTGGAAAAGGATTCACCAAAAGGACATATTGATAACACCTTGTTTATCAAAAAATATGGAGATGATCAGTTGCTCATCCAAGTCTATGTTGATGACATAATCTTTGGCTCATCAAATGAGAACTCGTGCACTGAATTTGGAGATATCATGAAGGATCGCTTCTGAAATGAGCATGATTGGTGAGCTCACCTTCTTCTTAGGCCTTCAAGTCAAGCAAATGAAGGAAGGAATCTTCATCAACCAAGCCAAATACTCAAGGGATATGATCAAAAAGTTTGACATGCAAACCGCATCCCCGCTAAAACTCCCTTGTCAACCACAACCAAACTTCATGCTGATCAAGATGGTCATAGTGTAAATCCAACACTTTACAGAAGCTACATAGGATCTCTCCTATATCCGACAGCTTCAAGACCAGACATTATGTTTAGTGTATGTCTATGTGCTAGGTTTCAAGCTAATCCCAAAGAATCTCATCTCTCACTGCCAAGAGAATTTTGAGATATATCAAAGGAACCCCGATTTTGGCTTGTGGTATCCCAACTTGAATCCCCATTCTCCCTAGTTGGATTCACTGACTCGACTATGCAGGGTGCAACCCAGATAGAAAATCCACTAGTGGTGGATGCCAGCTTGTTAGATCAAGGATTATCTCATGGTCAAGCAAAAAAGCAAACCTCGCCTTAGCAACCTCAACCGCCGAGGCCGAGTACATTGCTGCAGGCTTGTGTTGTTCACAAATTCTCTACCTTAAAAGTCAACTTCAAGACTTTGGAATTGAATTATCAAACATTCCCACCTTCTGTGACAACTCAAGTACCATTGCTATGACAGAAAATCCTGTCCAACATTCAAAAACCAAGCACATTGAAGTCAGGCATCATTTCATCAGAGATCATGTTGAAAAAGGGAATATCAACCTTTGCAAAAGTTTGCACCGAGAACAATGTCTCCGATATTCTCACAAAAGCCATGGATGAAAAAAGATTTGAACTATTAAGAGCCATGCTTGGGATGATTAATATGCCAAAATAAAAGGGGTGTTCTTCTTAAACAAAAGAGGATTACAAACAGAGTAATGCTATCACAATGGTGCCTGATAGCTATTACCTCATACACATTCCTAACAAGCCATCCACTGAAGACTATCAATCCAAAAGCCTTGAAAACCAAAAACAACAAAAACTTACAACAAAAACATACAAACAACCCATCAAATTCTTCTCTCTCATCTTAACTCACCCAACAAAAACTTCTTCCAAACCAAACAATCCTCAAATCCACTCTCTTCTCTTCAAACCTTCTCCTCTGCTGTCAGACATTCTTTGGAAATGTCACGCCCTCCCTGCACCCTCCACCAGCACTCATTCCTTCATTTCTAGCCTCTGAGTTGATTGCAAGCTTTGTTGGTACCTCTGCAACCACACTGGGTGCCTCTCCAAGAAAGGATCAATGGAAGTAACTGAATATTGGAGAGAAGGACTTGCCCTTCTAGGCCACCACTCTTCAACTGGATCATATGGCTGAAGCAATCCCTCCATTGGAGTAAAAAAGCTAAATTCTCCTGAAAAAGAACCATTCCCTGTGATTGCAAATGGTTGACCAACATTTGACTCCACCCTTCCAACAGTGGAGGTACTCTTGAAGTAGACTCAAGCAACCTACAACCTGGTTGAACAGTATGAGATGGTACCTCTGAAGAAGGAGATATATGCACTCCTGCAAAGTTATCTCCTCTACCTTCCAACAAACCAACTCTCCGGAGAAAGAGAATCCTGGCTCACGGTGTATAAAGCTTATCTTGCTCAACCTTCCTCTTGACGGCTAAGCTTCTCTCCTTAGCTGCCCGAGCTCTGCCCGCTTTACCAACTCCCCCAATGTGTATACCCTTTCTACCTTACTCCTTCCCTTACTTGACTCTCCTTGATCAACTTTGATTGTCTTCCCAAAAGTCTTATTCCTTCTCCCTCCTTACCGTCAATCTTTTCCCCGAGCAAATTACCTCCTTCATTTCTATGTCTTCATCAACCCTCACTCTCTTTTTCTTACCCTTATCATTCACTCTCTCTGAACTTTCAACAATGTTGAAAGTCTCTCTATCTATCTCCATCTCATCACTCATCAAATCATCCTCACCATTTTTCCCAAAGACCAATTGTTTAGCTGTTTGAGCCATAACCTTTGGATTAAAATTTGAAGAAAATCTTCCCATTTTTGTTTGTAAATCAATCTGAATAATTTTCCTCTGAAGTTTTCATTGTTTTATAGGCAAGTTTTCACCTAGCTATCTCAGACAGCCATCATCATTCAAACTAGCTTAACTGTCAGAGATTTCTTTCAACAGCTAGGTTGAAGCAAACTTTAAGTGATTTGATTGTGTTAATTGCTCACAATTGTCACTTCCTTCGCCGCCTCTTCCACTGCAAATCTCCTTGAAAAAGAGAATGTTCTTCTTGTGTTTTGTGGGAATAAATATCTCAACATGGGGAAGGGTAAAAACCACTGTTCATATGAACAGTTACTTAACTTTGTAACCCCCAATGTTCATTAAAACCCACGTTCCACTCATCATTTATCTCTCTCTCTCTTTCGCAATCACCAAAATTCCTTTTTCCTTAACCCTCAGTTTAAATTTCTTCTCTTTCCCTCTCCAATCTACCATCGTATTTCTCCAACCCTAATTCTTTTTCAAAGCATCAATGGCAAACCCAAAAGCAATGTACCTGCATGCTCATGGTTACTTCATCAAACCCAACTTCTATGACTCTGAAGTTGGAATCCTCATCAAAGAACCGCTTGAGGTAAATGAATTACTTGATTTTATGGGAGCTAAACCCCCAATTTATGAAGAACTCTGCGAGAGAAATTTATTTGGTAGGAAGAAGAAACAATGAAGATAATTCAATAATCGCCACCATAGAAAATGTAGAGATAACTATCACTCAAGATATGGTTAGTGATGTCTATGGAATTCCAAATAAAGAAGATCTTGTGAAAATATATGGGATAGAGGATCGTAAAGATTAAAGACAGCTTTATGAAAAATTTCTTGGGGTTAAAATCAACGACTTCAAAGTCGTTCAAGACAAAGCTATGGTGAAGAACAAAGATGATATCTTCAAGTCAACACTGATGGATGTGGTCAACAAAGCCATTGATGGCAAACAATCCTCATTTGACCAAATGGGATCAAATGAGTGGAAGCAGATGCTCGACCTAATGACCAAGGATACAAATTGGTGCATTGTCCTTCTCCATAATTTCCAACTTGCAATCTCATCCTCTACTCTCAAATTCAAGAAGCAAGGTGGAAGGATGAACAACTTCGATTCATGAGTGGAATTCTTGAGGTTCTAATTCCAAAGCTCAAACCCGCTCTATCCAAGAAATGGTCAAGACAGTGAAGGCATCAGAACAAGATGTTTCAATGAAAGAACCTTTTCATTGAAACAAAAGAAAGGGAATTGTTATGAAGGCCGGAGATATGAGCCTTGAAAGTTTCAAAGAAGCCCAAGAAAAGATGCTTGAAGAAACAAGAATAAAGCTTAATCATTGGAAAGATTTGATAGCTCGGCTACTAGTAAGAGAATGAAAAGAGGAGTAAAGACCAATGTCAAGAAAAGCTCGGAGTGCTTTGAAAAGGACTGTGGTATCTCCTAGCAAAAAGAGCAAAAGCAAGGATGATCCGATAGGCGACGGTGAAGGAACCATCTCTCGATGCCCATGCTAAGAATGTTGAAAAAGAGGTGATGTTGATAGCCATGAGGTTGACACTATGGATCAAGATGATGCTTGGTGATGCTAACATAGATCCTCAAGAGCTTCGGGCGGCTCTTGCCCTATCCAAAACCCTTCACAAAGGAAAGCAACCTCGTACGGCTATCCCCTCCAAATCGACAACGGCTACCGGATCAAAGGTACAATCTTCCTTAACCATTCCTTCTAAATCATTACCAAAGAAAAGAAAACTTGAAAAGAAAGCCCCCAAATCAAAGAAAACCAAAATATCTACCCCTTCCATTTCCCCAAAATCCACACCCAGCCAGGTCATCACGCCATTGAAGCTATCCTCAATCTCAAAGAACCATTAGATAAGCAACCTTTAAGGGGAACATTGATGAGAATATCCTCTCTACCCAACCTCAACAGCTTAGCTAAAATCCCGAGAGCAATTGAGGCTATTGAGTTGGATGGAAACCACGACACTGAAAAGGCCGTTCTTTTGTATCTTAAGGACTTTCTAAGTGAGGAAGAATCAGTAGTGGCCCTAGATGAACTCGAGACTTAGGTTAATGCGTAAAAGAAGTGGACCGTGGTGATTCATCTAGAAACCCCAAGGTGACACTATGAATGTAGATAGCCATACCTTCCCTTCCATTCCCGAGACCGAACTCCGTAAATGATCCCCGCCCCAACCGTTGAAATTGAAAGGGGGAATTTTGATAATACTTCTAAGGTCATTCAAAATCTCAAGAAAGTTGGAGTTGAGATTAATCCCATTCTTGTCTCAAAAGGAGAATCAATTGTGAATGCTTGCAAAGGCCTTGTGCTTGATGGAACTCAAGAAAATGAGGAAGCTATGATAGCTATCCTTGAGAAAAGGTTGGCCAAAAGTGAAGTAAGGGCGGCCTTGAATCTCCTTAAATCTCAATTCACTTCCTCTCTTAATCAAAATCTTGGCCAAACCTCTCGAGTCAATCCCAACCTCGTTTCAACCCAATCCTCCGCACCTTCCAAGCCACCTTCTCCAATTCCCGAAAATGAACCTTTTGAAGCCTCTCCACAAAGTCCAATACCGGCCGGACAAGGTCAAGACATATCCGACGCTGATCCCATTCCTAACAGTCCTCACAGCTTCTCCAAGTCATTCTATTCCTCCAAATCCAAATCAATCCTTCCTTCCCAAAAGGGAACCTTGGATGCTTAGTCATGGCATTGATTTCTCTATGTCTTCCATCAAAGCAAAGCAAGGACAAGATTACCCCATGTAACTCACATCCCGAAATAGCAAATCCTTTCACCTATCCAAAATTAAGGAACTCAAGAAATGGTTTGATTGTTGTAGCAAGAAACCTTGCAGGGTTAGTTTTCTTTGCCTACGAAAAATGGCAACTGTCAAGATCCTCCTCCACCTCCAACTTTGTTCACCAAATCCCATCATTCCCAAAGTTCATCACTCCCAATACTCTTCTTGATTGGGAAGTTCTTTTCAGCCAACTCATCTCTCCTTCACTCAATTCATGCTTGTATATGCCAAAGGGTTTAGTCTTCACCCCGCGCATCGACCTTGCAAAAACACTTTTCCTTTCACCGTTTGAACAAAAAGTGTGCCATTATGCTTTTATTAAGCAAAACTGTCAACATCTTTTCCCAACTCTTAATCCAGGAATTGAGCCATACCTTTCACCCTTCATCACCGTAGATCCTATTAACTTCACCTCACCCAATGAAAACTCTCATTTCAAAAACTTGGTCTCTATTCCCGAGATCAAAGAATTCAGATCTTCCATTGCCGTCGCCAAAGCAGAGCGGAACCGTTATTGATCTTTCCTCGACTCGACGGCTATAGTGATAATGATGCTCCCTCAAGCCCCGATCAAGACTCTCCAACAATATTTCCATCCCCTACAGCTTTCCAACCCTCCTCAAAGCAATTCACTCATTCCTTCACTAATGCTCAAGTATCGGTTCGGCCACCACCGCATCAATCCGGTGTGCCCTTGAAGAACAAGAAAACCAGGAACAAGAAGAAAACATTTGTGGGGCACAATGAGAATCGTAAATGATCAAATGCCCCTTAGAAGGTCTCAATCAAGTCAAAGGAAGACAAATACTTCAAGTATGATGAAAGGATGTCTGGGAATGGAACAATGAGTTCTTCTACAGAGGAGTTGAGCTGAAATGAGAAGAGAGCTAGAGGATGAAAGAAATCGATTCTATCGCCTGTGCAAGAAAGAGATGAATTCTATGATCAATTGGGCGATGAATAATTGTATTTGTTATGGAACAATTTTTTTGGTTAAAGACAATATGTTTTGTTTGCCTCGGTTGTATGACAAGATTTTGTGAACTCTTCTCATCCCGAGATTAATTCCAAGTCTTCAATCTCATTTTGATTACCTCTTTGCCTGATATGATTCCTTGGATTACTTCTTTTTATTATTTCTCTTATCAATCGTGGAAAACATGTTCTAAATAAATCTTCCTTTACCAAAAAGGGGGAAATTGTTAGGACCTAACTTTGATCAATGTCTTAGTTAGTTGGTTTTGATAAAGGAATATATATATAGAACAGGGTTTTTATTAAAAGATGTTATCGTCATAATTCTTCACTTTGATAGCTATGTGTCGACGGCTATGATTCTCCCTTATACAATGTTTTCAATCAATCAAAAACATGAATCATAGTCACTCTCTAAGTCATCAAGATCATCAAGTGCATCTCGGCCCTTATTAGAGATCCTCTCGATAGCTAAGCATTACCATGATCTCGACAAACTATGACTTTCACCTCGATGCCCATCTCCTCGCCTCACACCATGTTACCACAAACTCAACCAAATTAGATCCTGCATCTTCACACTATCAAGTCCATCAATGAAGACCAATGAAGACCACCGAAGACCTTCTAGAAGCTCTCGGTTCAAGCTCACGGCTCATGACACCATGAAGACTCGTACGTGGACAAGCTGGGACAAAGACCAGTCAAAGCTCATTAATGTAGCCGCAATAGTCATATTCCAACGGCTACATTGAAGGGTATAAATAGAGGAGTTCTTCCTCTAACAAAACCACCGAAAAATACTCATTTTCCAATCAAAACCCTTTCCAAACATCCACACACACCTCCTGTAATCCACACACACACACACCAATCCTCACCTTTAAAACCCTGTTCCAAACCAAAACCTTCACCCCTAAACCTCTCCACCAACAACAAACAACCCCAGTGTGTTAATTCACAAACCCCAAAAACCTAAGACCGTACTTTAGGTGTAGAATCGGTTTGTAATCACTTTCAAGACCGTACTTTGAGTGTATTAGTTATTTTGTAAAATCTTGAGACTGTACTTCAAGTTGTAAAAGCACTTAAGACTGTACTTTAAGTGTATCCCTAGTTGGACTTGTACTAATTAGGAAGAGGAAGTTCAAGGAACTTGCCTGAATCAATCATTTGTAATTTTTGTTGATTAAAGATTATAATAAAATTGATCTCACTTGTCAAGTTTGACAGTGGGGGTGGATGTAGGAGGAGTGAACTCTGAACCACTTTAAATTCTCTGTGTTATTACATTTTTGCAATCACATTCACACACTTGCATTATTTCTTTGTGTTTGTTGTCCTACCATTATTTCAAACCTCTTTTATTCCGCTGCACAATTCAAACTATCATCTGACAGCTAAGCCAATACCATAGCTGTCTGATCATCTGCATACCAAGCAAGGGCCTTTCAGAGCTTATCACAGCTGGCCTTAGTAATGTTATTATCATTGAGCTTATTCAATCTTGTTCAGTAGTTATCATCTTTCTCAGTGATTGATTCTTTGACAGCCAGATTTTTTAAATGATGAAACGGACTGCTAGCCAATGGGAATGGGATAAACTTGTGTTTAATTAAAAACAAATTTGAAAAAGAAAATGTCATCTCTCATTTAGACACTCTTCTTGTTCAGTAGTTATCATCTTTTGCAGTAATTGATTCTTGACAGCTAGATTTTTTTAAAGTTGTGTTTAATTAAAAACAAATTTGAAAAAGAAAATGTCATCTCTTATTTAGACACGGACTGCTGGCCAATGGAAAGGAATAAAGTTGAGTATGTCGACATAAAGCCAACACCATCTTTAATTTATCATTGAGCTTATTCAATCATCTTTTTTTTGTTTTTCAGTGATTGATTCTTGACAGCCAGATTTTTTAAATGATGTCTATTCATTTATAGTATATATAAAGCCAATGGGAATGGAATAAAGCCAATGGGAATGGGATAAAGTTGAGTATTTGGACATCTTTATTCATTTATAGTACATTTTTTTTTTCAAGTATATTTGGTCAATGGGAATGGAATAAAGCCAAATGGAATTTATGTATTTATAGCTACGTTTTAGTGTCAATTATGTTCAATATATATTTCCTGATTTAATTTTTGGTTCCATATAAAGCCATTGGGAATGGGATAAAGTTGAGTATGTGGACATCTTTATCATTGAGCTTATTCAATCATGTAAAACAGCTGGCCTTAGTAATGTTATTTTCATCATTAGATTAGACGACTTTTTGGTACATTATTATGATTTACAATACTGATGTTATTACTGGTGAAAATATGATATATCGTGTCTCTTTTTTTTTTCCTTCTTTTTTTATTGCTTATCTTCTCTATTTACAACAACAACAACATTACCCCAATGTCTATTCATTTTCTTAGGAAAATAAGCTATGAGTGAACAGGCCATTAAACTATTTTTCAAAAATATTTTAAAAGTCTTTCAAAATAATTTGTCGAGCAATAACTTGTAGGAGCAATAAATTTCTCTCACTGCCCAAATTCTTTTATATGTGATGGAAACACAATAAAATTAAAAAGATTATATGATTCAAGGGTGTGATCGATGATAGAGCCCAAACGGTCACACATAATTAAACAAAACAAAGAAAGAAACAGTTGATTTGGAAACTGATTTGGAGTGATTAATATTATTAAATAACTTCTAGTTCCGCTACTAAGTTTGGTTTATGAAAAGTATTCATAAATCCTTCCTATCCCCTCCGTCCCTAAAAAATATCGATTTTTTTAAAACTTGTGTTTAATTAGAAACAAATTTGAAAAAGAAAATGTCATCTCTCATTTAGACACTCTTCTTTTGTTCAGTAGTTATCATCTTTCTCAGTGATTGATTCTTTTGACAGCTAGATTTTTTAAAGTTGTGTTTAATTAAAAACAAATTTGAAAAAGAAAATGTCATCTCTCATTTAGACACGGACTGCTGGCCAATGGGAAAGGAATAAAGTTGAGTATGTCGACATCTAGATAAAGCCAACACCATCTTTAATTTATCATTGAGCTTATTCAATCATCTTTTTTTTTTTTTTCAGTGATTGATTCTTGACAGCCAAATTTTTTAAATAATGTCTATTCATTTATAGTATATATAAAGCCAATGGGAATGGAATAAAGCCAATGGAAATGGGATAAAGTTGAGTATGTGGACATCTTTATTCATTTATAGTACATAATTTTTTTTTCAGTATCTTTGGTCAATAGGAATGGAATAAAGCCAATGGGAATGGAATAAAGCCAAATGGAATTTATGTATTTATAGCTACGTTTTAGAGTCAATTATGTTCTATATATATTTCCTGATTTAATTTTTGGTTCCATATAAAGCCAATGGGAATGGCATAAAGCGAATGGGAATGGGATAAAGTTGAGTATGTGGACATCTTTATCATTGAGCTTATTCAATCATGTAAAACAGCTGGCCTTAGTAATGTTATTTTCATCATTAGATTAGACGACTTTTTGGTACATTATTATGATTTACAATAATGATGTTATTACTGGTGAAAATATGACGTGTCTCTTCTTTTTTCCTTCTTTTTTTATTGCTAGTCTTCTCTATTTACAACAACAACGACATTATCCCAATGTCGCAAACGCTTCCACATATGGTTGGGTAAGGAATGTACGATATACACAGCCTTGCCCCGTTAAAACACAAAGAGACTGTTTTCGGATGACCCATGATGAAAATTGCATGGACTGACCGATGTTTTTTAACAAAGAAGCGCATAAAGTTTAATAAGCAATTTTGTTTTATTCCATCATATTTCAAGCAAAAAAATAATGACTATTTGACTCTATCGAAGAAAAATAATCTTCTCTATACAGATTATGTGCGTTTACAGATTAAACATTAAACAGAACGAAAAGCCCTTGAGACATTTAACAGTTATACAAATACGTTGGGTGACCAATGTTTGTCAAGACCAAGAAAGTACGGTAAATATTAAAGAAAAACATAAATGAAATGAGTACACATGGAACATGATATGTTGCAAAATAAAAATGAGTAAATCTGGTAAATATAAATGAAAAACCTACTCATATACCTCAAGAATGCAGTTCCTGCCTTTGGTAGTTCATGCAGCTGCAGCGTTCGCACCCCAGTAACCCAGTCAATGTGCAGTTGTTCTTGTACTTGGTTTAAACATAATTTCCAGGTTACCCCACTCAATGTGCCCTCAATGCTTTTCATAATGCTAAAGTAGCATGTTACCTAGAGCCATGAACAAATTTGGTTGGATGATTCATGTCTAGGAAAGGCATTGCCTAAATGATCTAAAAGCCACAAGTGAGATAGGAAGACAAATTTGATTATATCTGATGTGTTCATAGGTCGACCAGTTATGTCATGGATATAGCTACGAATACTATTTAGTTAAAAAAACTAAATAGTAAAGCATAGCCCTTAAAGGGACAAATGTGTTTGGACTTGGTTTAATAAAAATTGGTATGAGGTATAACCAGTCAATGTTGAACTTGTAGTGGTTGTTGTTGTTATGTTATGCCATTCCTAACGGGTGCTTAATTTAAAGTTGCCTCGTACATGCATGCTCGTTGATCACATGTCATATTTTCTATTTACTAGAAGCTTCGGAAGGAACCAGGAATCTGGTCAAAAACATTATCTGTATTACTTTGGTGATAGCTACACAGTAGTATGTAATCCCTTCCGATCAAAATAGCTTTAGGCACCATGGTCTGTGCAGGAAAAGTTATGTACGATTACAGATTAAACAGAACGAAAAAGCTCTTGAGACATAAAACAGATTTACAAGTTTGTTGGGCGACCAATATTTGCCAGGGCCAAGAAAGTACCGTATAAGAAAGAAATGAAATGAGCACACATGGAACATGAAGTGTTGCCAAAGAGAAATGAGAAAATCTTGTAAATATAAATGAAAAACCTATGCATATACCTCAAGAATGCAATTGCAGCCTTTGGTAGTTGTTGTCAGCTTGTAAAAAACTCATCTTCAACCAGCTACACTGGGGGGGTCGCAGTTCGGGCATCCCGTGACAATGGGATGTTCTACAGATGGAAATGAGCCCAGATTTAAACATAGTTTTGGTAGTTCCTGCAGCTGCAACGACTTCACCCCAGTCAATGTGCAGTTGGTTCCTGTGCTTGATTTAAACATAGTTTCCAGGTTACCACAATGTTGGACACTCAGAGTTTGCAGAGAGGGAAATGTGCCCTCAATGCTCTCCAGGTTACCACAATGTTGGACACTCAGAGTTTGCAGAGAGGGAAATGTGCCCTCAATGCTCTTCAGCATTGATAGTTCCGACAAATGTAACATTTCTAGCTTGGGCATTGACATATCCAGGAACAACGTCTCTATTTTATCGCAGAACTGAATATGAAGAACTCTGAGGCTCTGTGGTAAAAAGGATGAGTGAAAGACAACCGTGAGCTCAGGACAGCAATCAAGATACATACTCTCTAGATTTCGGAACATTGGTTGCATGAGACTCTGACTGAAGATAGTCCTCAATTTGACAGCATTTGAAATACCTAAAACCTCCAAACTGTCAATCAATTTCACATCATCCTCCTCCATCTCATCTCGTTGAAAAACACTCTCCATTTCGTTACAGCGATCAAACCAACAACCTTTCAGCTCTTTGAGGTTGGAGGCACCCAAGTCGGCTAACCAGCTTCCAAAATTATTGTCAACTAGTAGTAGACAGTGAGCATGTCTGAGAATATCTGATATACCTGTGGGACAGCGTTGAAATCCACGGATCTCCAACAGTCGCTCTTCTCTAAACCGGAAAAATTGGCTTGACCGGAAGCAAGTACCTTGAAAAGCAAATTCATGACGTCCTGTAGGATGTACGGAGAAATGGAACTTTCTGAATTCCGTGTCCCACAATGTCGGTTTTTCCTTTAGAAGATAAAGAAACTGGGCTCGGCTTGCAGATGATGAAGGTCTGGATAGTGCCTCAACTGGCAAATTGGATATCCACCACCGATGCTCATTCAGTGCTGAGCAACTTGTCTCACCGACGTCAACTCCTTGATCAGCCTTCGTGTTTGGCAAGTCAAGCTGCTCAATATGGGTCCACTTTGAAAGCCCATAAGGAAGTTCTGGGGAAGTACCTCGCAGAACAGCAAGTATTAATGCGACATCCAGAAACTCTGTTAAGCCTGAACAATCTCTTAGGATGAGTTTACGAAGCTTGCTACATCTATCAAGGGATGGTAAATCTTTGATCGCAGTTCCAGAAAGATCAAGGACCTCCAGATTTGTAAGTTTGACTAGTTCAGGAACTGTCTTAAGCAGAGAACAATGGCCAAGTAAAAGCTGATTAAGATTGGAAAGATTTGAGAGAGAGGGTAACCCTTCAAGTCTAGTCTTAGACAAGTTAACAATTTGAAGGTGATTCAAATTACTCAAGAACTCGGCTCTGGATTCTCTCAAAGCTGGAACGCCGCTTAAATTCAGCTCCTTGAGTTTCTGAAGTAGACGCATTTGCTGAAAGAATTCATCATCCAATTCGTCCAAAGATGTACATCTAGAAAGATCAAGCACCTCCAACTTTTTGAAGGAAGTCAGGCTTGGTAGCTTCTCCAAGTTTGAACAATGTGAAAGCAAGAGCTGGCGAAGCTCACAAAGATTGGAGAGATATGGCAAAGTTTTTATGCTTGTTCCAGAAAGGTTGAGATATTGCAGGTTTCCAAGATTTGTAAAGAATGTTTCCATAATTTCAGTCAGTCTAAGAGTACCTGAAACATCTAGGACCTCAAGGCGCTTGAGCTTGAGTGTCTCTATGTAAGAAAGTTCACGTAGATGAGAGCAACCTTTTAAATAGAGATGAAGGGGATCAGCAATGGATGACGGTAACTTCTCAATGCTAGTGCCAGATAGATCAAGAACATCGAGGGAAACAAGTTTCCCTAACGACAAGTTGTGGAAACTTCTGAACTCCAAAGCACTTGAAAGATCAAGAACTTGAAGACTGGTCAACGGGTCAAGTCCACGCAGTCTGTTTATGTTTTCACAACCACTTAGAATCAAATGAGTAAGTGTTCCAAGATTCCGAAAGAATGGTGGGATTGGAATTTGGGTTTGGGAAAGATTGAGCATTTTCAGTTGACTATTTTTTGAGAAGGATGTATCAACGATTGTGGTAAGAGAAGTTGCACCAGAAAGATCAAGTGCAATGAGTTTCGTCATATCCTTAAGAGACTCTAGTTTTGTCAAGGAAGAACACCCTCTAAGGACAAGCCATAGTAAGTTATGAAGGCTATAAAGAGATGTAGGTAATGAACAAATTAGAAGCTTTGAAAGATTGATGCTTTGGAGGTTGGTCATTTCTTTGAAAAAGTCATCTGGCAAACTCTTCAAGCTACAACCAGAAATTTCAAGGACAACTAAGCTGTGAAGCTTTACCATGAGAACAGCATTTTCCAAAAAAGTACAATCTCTGATCAGTAGCATGCTGAGGTTCTGCTTAGATGACAAGGTTGCCAGCAGTGAATGGTGTGGCTCCTTTTCCTCGAAGTTTGAAAGGAAAAGGACTTGGAGCTCCTCACTTGATTGAAGCATAATTTGTAAGAAAGCAATCGAAAAGAGGTTCCCATCTAAGAGTAGAGTTGAGAGTTTTTGCCCTTGCTCAGGACTGCATACTGTACTCATCATACCCTGTGTTTGACTGATTCTTCCAAAACCTTTCCACTTGCTATCGGACAAAGTTGCCAATCCAAGGGTAGCTATACCAAAATATCCAAGACGGTGATTGGAATCTAAAGAAGTTTGCTTCCCCTCTTGTTTTATGCCACAAATGTCGACAAGCAAATCAAGATTTCCTTCATCCACACAAACATTACCACCATCGAGGCTTTTCAGCAAGTGACAATCTATAAGCTCCATGAGAACACGATGTCCTTCATCGTAAGCCTTCTCAATAAGATCAATTCTACCAAGATAGCCTTCCAGCATCCAGTAAGCTATCAACTCATTGCAATGCATGCTTCCATTGTCACGGAAATAGTGCTTGCCCTTCAAACAAAAGTCAATTAGTACCTTGGACGGCAGCAAGCAGTAACCACTGCTTAGTAACTGTGCTATGTCGTAGCATTTATTCTCAGACGCTTCCTCCACATTTTTCAGCACCTGCACACGAGAATCGCTGTCTTTTGAGCAATTCAAGGCTTTAGCAAGCAAGACAAGTTCAATTGGCAGTCTTTTTTTCCTTTGAATAAGAGCTTTAGCTAACTCTTTCATCTCAGGGACTAAAACACTTGTTCCAACCCTCTCTTGCAATAAAGAAAATGACTCAACCTCAGTCAAGGGCAGCAACTCAATCACTCTTGTGGGACCTCCAGGAGAATCAGTGCTAATTGTCTGCCTTCTGGTGATCAGGACTTTATCAGAACTACTAAGGTTAAGTTCTGATACAATTTGGCTGTCATCCATTCCAGCTCCATCAGCAACGTCTACTATTACAATGTACTTCTTTTTAACCCCGCTAGATGTCACCTGCTCCTGGCTGCCCTCTTCTTGTGGGTCCTCGATTGCATCGTCAACCTCCCACTCCTCAGTACTAGCCAGTGGTGAAACCTGACGAGCAAGAAGAGCACTCAGGTCACAAACAGGAGGCTCTTCATGTGCTTTATCAAGGTAAACCCAGAGGGTGAGATCAAACAGTCCCTCCCTAATTGCCCAGTTACTAATTTCTCTAGCCATCCATGTTTTCCCAATTCCAGATTCTCCTTTAAGAACAATCGTTTTCACATCACAAGCCCTGAGCAGTCCATGTAAATCTTCTATCCGACTTGATATCGTGCTCGATTCCCTCTCTGACACTGTGCTTGGTTCCATCACTGACACAAGATCTCACTGCATAACATTGGTACGTTATTTAGTATCATTAAAGATTTTACTACTGCATAAGTATCAGCAAATTACTACCTCCATCACAACACAAGTACTACTTTAGCTAAATGTGAAACACTACAAACTAATATACCCTCCGCCCAGAAATGATAGTCTCATTTACCATTTTTGTTTGGCCCAAAAAGATAGTCTCATTTCCGAAATTGATAGGTTAACCATTGAACACCCAAAATTACCCACCAAGAAAGAAGAGGAGAGAGAGGGGAGAATGAGAGCCAACCAAGGAAGAAGAAGGTTAAACCTCGTTAAGGGTAGTGATGTAAATGAATATAGGTTGTTAAAATGCTTGAATAATCAAATGAGACTATCATTATGGAACGGACAGAGTTCTTATACAAACAATAGCTCGGTTTTTTAGAATTTCTACTCCCATAAACGAAAACTAAAAACATACTTTTATCCTCCCTCTGTTCCACCCAGAACAATCCAGTTCATGTAAAGTTTTGATTTGCTTACTGTGATTATAATCTGAAGTTGAATAAATTTATAATGAAGTCACTAATCTAAACGATGAGCAGATGAAAAAGACTTGAGTTATTGTATTTGCAAAAGTATATCTCTCTCTCTCTCTCTCTCTCTCTCTCTCTCTCTCTCTCTCTATTTCACCTTTTCCTTTTTCTATTCAAATCACATTGAGTTATTGTATTTACAAGGATGGCACCACAAATTAAGAATCATAACTAATGCAAAAAATTAAAACTTTCAGCAATTTACAATTAAGGGTGTGTTTGACTACTCCAATTCCAAACCTTGGATTTGGAATTGGAAAAATTAAATAATTTCTACCAACTTCAAACTGCTCCAAATCCAAAGTCTTAAAATCATGTTTCCAAACACGCCCTGATATAGTTAATTCTTCAAAAAAGAACAAAAAAATCAAAGAAGAGAAGAGAAGAGAAGAGAAGAGAGGGAACCTGAAATTCTATATGGAAGAATGGCTTCTCTTTCACGGAGCTAAACAAGCATCAGATGGTCAATGGCAAGGAAGAGTGTCTCCACCTAGAGAATTGTTATATACTCCCTCCGGCCCATAAAACCTTACCCATACTTTGATATTTTGGGCGTCTCACTTTAAAGTCACATTTTCCTAAAAATGAAACTTTTTAATACTCACAACAACTATCTACTTACTATTCTCTACCCCACTTTCTCTCTCCTACCCACTCACAACTCATACTTTAATAACATTATATATATTCACTCCTTATTTTCCATTCTCAACAGTAAAGTAAATGGATAAGCTAATGTGAGACGAAGGGAGTAGGCCGTAAAGTTGTTGAGTAAACCCATATCATTAAATTTACCCTTCAATAATTAAAACAAATCCATTCCTTTCCTTTATATCTTTTATCTCATTTATTTCTTATCTCTCACCCACCCACCCCTATCTACACCCATTAACCTAACATTAACTCTCTAACTCACCCACACCCATCAATATATATTGAATTTTAGAGAGAGTGTGGGAGAAACCTGAATTTTAGAGAGAGAAAGAGAAGAAGAAGAAGGGTTTCAATTTCAACTTCAATTAAGATGTCAAATATTGGAAAACAAGGTAATTTTGGTTCAATTCTTTTTAAAATTACTTTATAGGATTTAATTCGTTCGATTAATGTTATAATTTGAGATTTTTTGGGTTCAGTTTGTTTCAAATTCTGGGTTTGTGGTGGCTCCAGCCGAACTTAAAGAGTTGAAAGTGCAGTTGCAAGAGCTACTTGACCGGGGTTTTATTCGTTCCAGTGTGTCGCCCTGGGGAGCGCCAGTGTTATTTGTTAGAAAGAAGGATGGTACGCTACGGTTATGTATTGATTACTACTCTACTCTATTTTTTATTTTTTATTATTTTATTAGTTCCTCTGTTTCAAGATTATTAATTTTTTTTTAGAATAAAAAACTATACAATAAAAAAGTAAAAAATATACTCCATTAATCTCTGTTTAAAATTTTTATTAGTTCCTCTTTTTCATGATTATTATTTTGTAAATCGCTTCACGATCTAGCGATTTACAAAAAGTAGAACATTTCGGGCAAACGTTTGAACAGTAAGTCACATTTAAAAATAAAACTTTAAAAAAATTAAATGAGAAAATATTTGAAAGTTCACACGGGCCTTGGTACTGTGGGTTAGTATTGATTGAGTGGTATAGGTGTATATAGACATATTTTAATTACTTTTCTCATTTTTAAACACCATTACGGAGGTACTATAAGTCAGTACACTACACTAATGACTTTTTTTTTAGACCCTCCCACGTGGTCATTGTACTATTTGCCCTTCACTTTTGCTTTTGAGCCACTGATTTAAGTAAGGCAGTGTGGTCCATTTTTTTATTTTTTTTTAGACACTCCCACGTGGCCATTGTAGTATTTGCCCTTCACTTTTGCTTTTGAGCCACTTCACTTTTGCTTTTGAGCCACTGTTCTAGTAAGTAAGGCAGTAAGTAGGCAGTAGCCAGTAAGAGCATCTTCATCAATAACACTTCATTCCCATTCCTCTTTCCTTCACCTCAGTTTCACGTCAGTCGTCATAAAAAACACAACTCCAAACAATTTTATCTCCATTCATGACAAAAGTCATCAGTTTCTCTTTCCTACTTTTTATTAATAATGATAGTTTTTTCAATATTTTTGTATTTTTATTATTTTTTTATATGTTGATTGCAATTTTTGTAAAAAAAAAAAAAAAATTCACAAAAATATGACACGTGTCATCTTCTAATTGGTCAAAAAAAAAAAAAAACCATTCCATGCCGTGACACAAGTCTTCTGCCAAAACAAAAAAGATAAAAGTCATTCATGACTTTAAGAAAGTCATGAATGTTGGATTTCTCGGGTGCCACATAGACCATGCCGTAAGTGCCATGCCGTAAGTGCCATGCCATGAGTGTGGATGCTCTAAGTGTGGTTCATTTTCTAGTTGTACTATCTGTCAGTATTGATTGATTGATTACTATTTGCACAATTTTTTTATTAAATAAATGTGTAAACAATCTAGAAAAACTAAATAATAATTAATTAATTTTTGATCATTATTACTATATTATCGTTTTCTTTCTGGTTAAAAGTGAAAATTTCAAAATTTTGTAATCACTATCCTAAAAGTAGTCTATACAAGCTAGAAATTTCTTTTTTTTTTAATCCATGTAAAAATAAAAATATTTTTTTCCATGTTAAAGTAGAGTAGTATCAGTATGCCAGATTTAATTTAATGGGAGGAGGAGGAGTAATACTTTTGATTTCAATATTTATCTAGTGATTTAGACTTTTACATGAAATAATTTTTTTTAATAATATTTAGGAAAAACCAAAAATAAAACTAAATTACTAGAAACAATAATTTTGATTGCAATATTTTTTTTCTAGTAATTTAGACTTTCACATAGAACGAATTTAATGGGAGGAGTAGTAATAATTTTAATTTTAATATTTTTCTAGTTATTTTTACTTTCACATGGAATGAATGAATTACTTTATATTTGTAATAATATTTAGGAAAAACAAAAAAATGGGCCCTACTATTTACACATTTTTTAATTAAATTAATGTGCAAAAAATCTCCATATTCTAAAAATTTATCAATATTTATCTTGAAGTTTGAAAGTATTGTTCACCCTATTTTTACTACTAGCAACTTGGGCCTATTAATTGCAAATGCTTGACCTTTTTTCTCAAATAATTATATTTTAAATTAAAAAATTTCAAAATGATAAATTTTTGAAATTATTGCCAAGAATGACTAATTTCGTGAAACTCGCTACACGAGTTTAATATTTCCTTCATTGAAACTCGCTACTTGAAGTAGCGAGTTTAGTATAATAAACGTTGTTGTTAAATACAAATGAAATAAAACAACCTAATTATGAATTAGTAAATTCGCTACACAGTGTAGTAATTTTAGGGGGAACTCGCGACTTGGTGTAGCGATTTCAAGCGGAGAAGAACTCGCTATATTGTGTCGCTATGAATATAATGATTGATATTTTTGCTAAATTTTAGGAGAAGAGTAATTTGCAGTTGTATGTGGTCGTCAAATTGATTGAAAATCGACGTTATGAAGAGTTTGAAACACGTATTACACAGACCTTTTATGGGAATTCACCAAGTTGCTACCGTGATGCAGGGGTTATTCCAAGTACACAAACACTTGTATCAATTCAAACATCAAATTATGATAACGGGTGAAATTACCCGAATTTGGAAAGAACGGCGCCCGGAATGCGTTGGATTTTGTTTTTTTTTTTAAATCGCGAGGAACATGACACAGATGAGTTTCCAAAAAAGGAGAGAGTCGCCACGCTATTTTTATTATGAGCCAAAACTTTGAAAAAGTCTAAAAACGAGATTTTAGGTCCGGAGGTCAAGTTACGCCTCGGGAAGAGAAAAATTTGGGTCACCCGAAACGCCTCATATTGACGAGTCTTTCTACCTTTCTCGAAAATTGTACGCGTGTGTGTGTGTGTGAAGATTAGTAAAAATGAGTTTGAATGGCGGGTTTTGAAATGAGGGGGCATTTTTGATAAGTGAAGAAATGACAATAATATAGACTTATAATGAAGGAATGTACCATTTATTTTGTCTTAATGTAAGAGTTTTATGATAGAATGTAACATTAGTTTTTCAAAATAAAAATGTTATATTTTCAACAATAAAAAAAAGGTTAAATTTCAGAATAAAAATTCTTACGTACAATTCAGAAAAAAAGGTTACATTCATTAATTTTAAAATGTAGCAGTAGCTTTGTCTTAAATCTTATGTGATCCTTAATTATTTTCTGCAAAAATAATAGTTACATTTAGCAGAAAAACTATTATATTTCATTAAAAAATATTACATTCCTTCATTGTAAGTGTTATATAACTGTTACATTTTATATATAAAAAAAAAGTTACATTCTTTCGGTGTAAGTGTTACATACCATTTTCTGTAAAAATAATGGTCATATTTCAGTAAAAAAAGTTGTTACATTTCATACAAAAAAAGTGGTACATTTCTTTATTATAAGTGTTACATTTGTTGATGCGGAAAAAAATGGTGGGACAAAAAATTGGGGCGAGCAAAAAAAAAAAAGGGGCGGGCGGGCGGGTATACCGACTAATGATTTGTTTTCATATTAATTTGATTGCTTTTTGATCAATGACTTATGAAATTTCCGCTTTATCTTTTTAATTATTTTGCATTTTATAAAGGTAAAAACAATTAAAATATAATTTATATAAAGAAAATTTATGCTATAATTTTTTTAATTTCCTAACGGGTGATAGAAATTTATTATAAACATTATAAAATTTACATATACACCCTCCATTCCGTTAATAAGTTAACAATTGGTTAAAAACAAAGTACAATAGTAAAATTTATAGATATTTGATGGTAAAGAGATGTGATGGAAATTACTATTTTATCCGAGCAAAAATTGTTGTTATTTTGAACTTTTTACCATTTAGAAAAAAAAACAATTATCATTATAACGTAATGATGAAGATATTAATTTTATATTTATGTCACTCTTTCATATTCACTCATTAAATTAATTAATAAAGTGAATTAAGTTTCAATATAAGGAAAAAAAAACAGAAATTTGAATACTTTGAATATACCCCACAATTTTTTAAGTAATTTTTTTATTTTCAAAAATTATAGTTATTTCTACCCCGAAGGAGTAGCTCTTTTGTTATATTTTCTAATATAATAAATTTATTATGAATTTATTTACAAGAATGTAATTGTTTTGATGTAATAAAAAAAAAAAGAGAAAAGTCTCAATTAAATGTACTAATTTTAAAAGAAGATTAATGCCCTACTTTGACATCTCCATCATTACCCCTCGTTTTGCATACTCCATATTTACGGAAAACAATATAAAGATTGTGCAAATAGAATTAAAGTTGTGCAAATAGAAATTCCCATTTTTAAAGACACGATGAAAATAAGATTACTTATCTCATTTGTTGTGCAAGATGTCGACATACTCAATCCCATCCCATTGGCTAGCGCTGGGCTTTAATGTAAGGTATTTTATGATGAAAGCTACAGTATGTCGACATACTTAATTTTTAAAGAAATGACGAAAATAACATTACTAAGGCCAAAATTTGTGACATAGAGATGTTGACATACGCAATCCCATTTTCATTGACTAGCGATCGCTACATATAAATAAATGAATAGGAAATCATTTCAAAATCTAGTCATTAAGAATTCTCGATCATTCACGTATTAGCCGTTGAAAAGTCAATAATGTCCTGACGCATAATACTACTGCCCACGTGATGATGTTTAAAAATGACATAAGTAATTAATGTAGGGAATTTCTATTTGCACAACTTTAATTCTATTTGCACAATCTTTATATTGTTTTCCGTAAATATGGAGTATGCAAAAAACGAGGGGTAATGATGGAGATGTCAAAGTAGGGCCTGTTAATCTTCTTTTAAAATTAGTACATTTAATTGAGACTTTTCTCTTTTTTTTTTATTACATCAAAACAATTACATTTACTGTAAATAAATTCATAACCATACCCCACCCCCCCCCCAAACTGTTTTTTTTTTACCTATTTTAAATGATGTCTATTCATTTATTAATATATAGCAGATGACATCGACTGCTACCCAGTAGATGTAATCAGTTTTTTTCTATATCGCCCAACGGGAATGGGATTGAGTATGTCGACATCCACCTGATAAAGCCAACACCATCTTTATCATTGAGCTTATTCAATCAAATATCACAAAATGGCCTTAGTAATGTTATTTTCACCATTATTGGACGCTTGTAATTCAATCAAGTATCACAGCTGGCCTTAATATGGTACATTATCATTTACAATACTAATGTTATTACTAGTGAAAATATACGTTAATGTCGCCGCTTGTAAATGATATATCGTCTCTTTATCACTTCTTCTTTTCTATTTATAACTACAACAACATTATCCGTTTCAAACGCTTCCACCTATGGTTGGGTAAGGGGCGTCCGACATACACAACATTGCCTCGTTAAAATACAAAGAGGTTGTTTTCGAATGACCCACGATGAAATTAGATTAGACGACTTGGTACATTATGATTTACATTACTGATGTTATTACCGGTAAACATATACGTTAATGCCACTTGCACATGATATATCGTGTCTCTTTTTTCTTTTTTTTATTTTTCTTTTTTAATGCTAATCTTCTCTATTTACAACAACAACAACATTACCCCAATGTCGCAAACGCTCCCACCTATGGTTGGGTAAGGAGGGGGGGGTCGTTGTACACAGTCTATTGAAAATGATAAAAAATAATCTTCTCTATATCATTCGAAATTTACGGATGTCCTCGAAGGGTCGTATCATGTCTCTATAGTAGGTCCATCTTCATTAAGAATATCTATATACTTTAATCTTCATTAAGAGTATCTATATACTTTAAGGACAACTAATTATGATGCACTTCTAGTGGATGTATTTGAACTAAATTAAATTGTTAAATTACAATTTACGTTAACTTTAATTTTTTTAAAATAAATAATAATATGAACCAAGTCTTTGATTTAAATTATTATTATTATTTTATTTTTTTGCAGAAACCTCTCACGGCTACAAAGAGCCAAATACATCTTCATACCGACTATTTTAAGCTTCAGTTTGACATCTTTCAAGGTTACCCCACTCAATGTGCCCTCAATGCTTTTCAGCATGCTAAAGTAGCATGTTACCTAGAGCCATGAACAAATTTGGTTGGACGATTCATGTTTAGGAAAGGCATTGCCTTAATGATCTAAAAGCCATAAGTGAGATAGGACAACAAATTTGATGTGTTCATAGGTCGACCAGTTATGTCATGAACATAGCTACGAATACATTTTACATTCTAAATAGTAAAGCATAGCCAAAGAGCGCTCTGGCTTAAGCGGCATTCGATATTCCTTTCCATGTGAAAGGTAAAGAGTTCAAACCCCACTAAATGCACTTTCAAGTTCAAACTCCACCAAATGCACTTTCAAGTTCACTCTTGTAATATATTAAGTCATTCATTAATAAAAAAGTCCAATTTTGAAATAAAAAAAAAACTAAATATTAAAGCATAGCCCTTTAGGGGAGAAATGTGTGTTTGGACTTGGTTTAATAAAAATTGGTATGAAGTATAATCGGTCAATATTGAACTTGTAGCGGTTGTAGTTGTTATGTTATGCCATTCCTAAGACCACGATTAGTGGTGAACCAAAATTGGTTCATCCTTTGTAATTTGACGAATCAATTTTGGTTTATGCCAATTAGTGGTGGCTAAATATTCGTTCATGGTCATGAACGAAAATTTTCATTCATTTCATGAACGAATTCGTGAACAAAAATTGGTCCGAGCTATATGTGTATTTTATAATTTTGACATTTTTGAAATAGAAATATTAAAAATGTTTATATTTTTTTTTCTCTATAAATAGAGTCTAATTTTATAATATTTGACATAATTTATATATTTTAATATTAAAAAATGAATCTAATATTTTATTATTGTATATATTTGATAAAATTTTAATTTTTTATATATTTAAATTTTCTCCTGCGTCAAACGATGTCGTTTAGGTCAAAATTTAAAAAACGTTCATGTTTCCCCATGTAAATAGAGCTCAAGATTGCTAGATTATGTACATCTCTTCTTCCTTTCTCTATAACTAGACGAAAAGGAAGTGAGTACAATGAAGAAGAAGTTCGTACTGAGGCTAAACAATTTTACGAGAATCAAGAAGGTAAACCTTTTAAAGATGAGCATGCATGGTTTATGTTGAAGAGTACACGGCGCACAAGCGGAAAGTTCAAAGCAAAGCTACACACTTGGCTCTCAAAGCAGACCTAATTGAGCATATATGCAAAGAATAATCCTTGAGATCATATGCATCATTTTATTTATGAGCGCGTTACTTTCTGTTCGTTCGTTTGTGTGTTGTATTTAAATTTTTAATTTTCATGAGTGTAATGTTTTAAATTATCGTAATTTAACGTTTATATATGAGTGTTTAATTTTTTAAAATTGTGAAATTAAGTAAAATAATTAAAAAAATAATTATATTTATTGTTAATGATGTTAATAAAAAATAATATTTATTAGTGTATTTTATTAATTTTATAATATCAAATTTCTAATAAAAAGTATAAATGTGAACGAAAAATTCGTTCACAACTACAAAATGTAAGCTGGCGTGAACGAAATTTCGATCACTGATCTGGACTCTCGATGAAATCACCTCTGCAAATTATAATTCTAAAGCCATGCGTGTTATTTTCAGTCATGTTTCTGGAAATATGTACAAGCTTATCACCAATGAATGTATTGCTAAAAATGCTTGAGATATCTTGCAGATGCAATATGAGGGGATTCCAAGTGTTAAGTCCACTAAACTTAGAATCTTAATGGATAGATTTGAACTTCTTAGAATGGAGGAGACAGAAGACATTGTCTCCTATGCTGCTAAGATCCATGAGATCTCTAATAAATGTACCAGTATTGGCGAGTCTATCTTTAATGCCAGACTTGTGAGCAAAATTTTGAGGACCTTACTTGAAAGGTTCAACATAAAGGTTTCTGTCATAAAGGAAACTAGTGACACCAACACAGTAGGTTTAGACAAAATTGTTGGTATTTTAACTGTGTTTGAGCTAAATCTTGAGACTCAGAAAAAGAACAAGGTCATAAACCTTGCCCTCAAAAGCTCTGCAGCTATTCCAAAAGAACTGGTTGAGCTCTCATCAGAAATTGACAAGTCAAGCCTTGAGGATTAGGATTTGGCCCTCATTTCTAAAAAATTCAGTTATATGCTGAAAAATAAGAGGATAAGCAAGTTTCTCAATAGACCTGTTCCAATTGCTGAAAAACCTAAAATTAGCACTGAAAATGGCTTCAAAAGGCCAAACCTAGAGAATAGGAAATCCTCTGAATCTGTCCAATGTAGAGCATGTCGTGGATTTGATCACTATGCTAATGAGTGTGCTAACACATTTAAAAAAAAAAAGGAATTAGCTTAACTGCTTCCCTGAGTGATAGTGAGGATGAAGAGGAAGTTGCTAACATGTCAGTGATAAACTGTCATTCTGTTTTTAATGCTCACTTTGCAAGAATAGAATAAGAAGATTATGAGTAGAATGTGGATGTGGACTCAGATGTGGACACATCCTTGTACACATCTGAAGATAAATCGAGTAGAATGTGGATGTGGACTCAGATGTGGACACATCCTTGTACACATCTGAAGATAAATCAAATATGACTCTCAATTGTTTCTCCATAAAAGGAGATTCAGATGATGAAGGAAGAGATATTCCCTATATAAGGAACTCTTTGAGACATACAAAGAACTGCATACATATTGGATAAAAAGAATGGACAAAATTGATGTACTGGCCAAGGTAAACGAAGCTCTCTCTGATAAATTGTCTGTTTGTGAAGATGAGAAAGCTAGACTTTAAAATGAAAATGATAATAAAAAGGATACCATTGTTAAACTTGAAGTTCTGGTAACCAAGAGAGAAGTTGAACTTGAAAAATTCAAAATTGATTTTGAAAAAGCTGAAGGTATATTAACCAAGTTAAATACTGAAAAAATGAAACTTGATGAATCTTTAGCTCTTGGTAAAACTGGAAAAACTGATATTGGGTTTGAAAAAACCAAATTTGTAAAGGAGGGAAGTGAGGTTTCAAAATCTGATGAATCTTTAGCTCTAGGTGGACCATTGGGCCAACCATGCAAGGAGTAGCCCAATTGTGCTAGTTTTGTACTAGCTCAATTTGGACCACACCCGCGAAGCGCGCGAAGCCCGCAAAGGTCGCAATGGGCGTTTTGAGGCACACACTTTGCACTTCGCATCGTCGCTAGGAGCCTTAAACTTTTGACAAAAGTTGGCTCGGTTCATGGTTCGATTCGGTCCAAGGCAGGTGAGGCGGGTACGGCTTAGGCAATGGTGATTCGGTCCATTTAGTTCGAGGGCTGGTGGCAACTTGGGGCGGCTTGGATTGGGTCGAGCCCCAGTTGGGTTCAGCAAAGGTGGGCCGGCGGATCCGGATTGGAGCAGTTTGGGTTGTGATGGTTCTTGAAAAGGCGGGCGTGACCCATGCCTTTTCAAATAAGCGGGTCAAGGTTGTTGGGCCGACCCATCAAATCTCCTCCCTCCATCTAGATCTGATCCAACGGTCCAAAATCCACCGGACACCAATTGTGTTTATTCCTAATGGGTACCACATCTCTTCATACACTATAAATAGACCCCCTGGTTTGACAAATCAATTCACTCATTGATTCAATCACTTCACAATTCACTTTCTCTTCTCACTAGAAGTAGAAGACTCACATATCTAACGAAGTTAATTAACTCGGTTAGATATTTAACTGAATTATGGAATTCAGTCACAGAATTCAACGGAATTCTGAACATCATCTGTTAGAAGATAGAGCATCTTGTTGCATAAGTCTTCTTCAAAGTCTGGAAGTGTCAAACACAAATTTTGTTCGCCAAAGTCGTTAATTTGGAGTGCTCCTATTAACGATTGTAAAGTCGTTTCATCTTGAGAGAAGATTGTCGCAAATCCGTAAGCACCAGTGTGGGGCAATATCTTCTTGCGGAAATTGTGTCCAACACAAGACTCGACTTCTTTAATTACTCGGTTTGCTTTAATTTTCGCATTCTAGTTTATCTTTATTTCCTGCCCCGTTAATTATGTTATGGTTCATTATATTATTTGTCATTTCGTTAAATTCAAGAAAGCCTTATTTATTGTTATATATAATAAATTTTCCCAACAATCGCAAGAAGATATTAATGTTTTCTTGTTTTTATGAAAAATATGAGCCGATGATGATGGACAACCAAAGGACATTATCGTTAGAGACTTAACGAGAAAAATGACGGTTTCCAAGGAAGGATAACTAGAAGAGCATTGGAAATTAACTAGAAGATAACGAGAAGGTCAACAATAATCCCGAAAGTGATTCAAAGAATTGTTGACAACATGGAGCGGACTTATAACCAAGATTCGCCTAGGCATATAACCGAAAAGGAAGAGGATGATGATCCAGATTCGCCAAGATCCAGATTCGCCAAGGCAAATAGCCGAAAACGAAGAGGATGAAGATCCAGATTCGCCAAGGCAAATAACCGAAAAGGAGGATGATGATGATCCAGATCCAAAAAGATAGATAGCCAATCTGCAAAGACAAATAGCCGCAGAAGAATGGGATCATTAAAATCTCATATGTAGGACATACATACTGAGTAGACCAAATGATGCCCTTACAAAGAGCACTGTCTCGTGGGGACAACCAAAGAGTTGTAGAACACTTTGGAACGAACTATAAGGTTCAAGGAACCAAATCCAAGATTTGTTACAAGATATGGTAAGACCAATCACGTAGCAAAAGTTTGTCGTATTCTAAGAAGGGAAATGGACAACTGAATCAAACCAACATCACCGAAAGGTTGAAATGGATTTGATATAAGCATCAATGGTGTTTGAAACCAACTTAGCAAAGTTGGAAGTCAACCCAAGAGAATGGTGGAAAGACGCTAGGGCTACCCTCCATATATGTGATGATAAAAAGAGATTCTCATCATACACTCCTACCAATAGAAGGAAGGTGTATATGTGAAACTCTGAAACTTTCAACGTCGTGGGACTTGGAAATGTTGTAATAAAGATGTATTCAACCACACAACTGACTCGTTAATGTGCTGCATGTCCCAGACACTCACAAGAACCTAGTTTCAGATCACTATTGAATAAGGCTCATTTAAACTAGTGTTTTTGAGTCCGATCAGATAAATTTGAATCGACTAGGAATGGTTTGTTCCTTAGGAAAGTGTACCTATCCCAGAAGAGAAGGATAACGGTGTTTCTTATGTTAATGGAAAGACCTAGTTTATGGCTTGATAAATTAGGATACGTGAATTTTAACACAATTAAGATGTCAGTGAATCAAGAGTTAATTCTCATGAATTAATTCGATTCGACTGACGAGTGTGAAATATGCATGAAAGCGGAAATGACTAAGTTATCATTTTCCTTAGAAATAAGAAACACGTCACCTCTTGAGCTAGTATAAAACTCAAGGTTAGAAAAAGTATTTCGTTACTTTTTTATAAGCAAGGATGAAGCATTGGTGGCTTTCCAAACTTATAAGAATGATGTTGAAAATCAGCTTAATGTAAAGGTTAAGAAGATTCGAAGCGCTAGAAGGAGGGGAATATGCGGCGTCGTTTGAGGATATTTGTGAGGTTTCCGACAGTATTCATCAAACGATCGCAACATATTCAACTCAGTCTAATGCAGGAGCTAAACGCAAGAATCATACTCTTAAGGAGATGATAAATGCAATAAGCTCTGGCTTAACCGAACTTGTGGGGGAAGTTATAATGTCATTCTTAATGAAATACCCAAGAAAATATTTGATAAAAACTTCTTACAGATTATGGCAAAATCGTAAGCCGTTTTATAAATACTTTAAGTGTGGGGGTACACCTCAAGTGTGGGGGTACGGGCTAAAGTAAAAATACTTAAGCCAAAGACAAGGAATTTGGTATTCCTTGAAAACATATTTCCTTGAAGTGAAAAGGAAATAATATAAAACTGTAAAAGAATTATCTTAATAGTAAGATGAACTAAGACACGGTTTGTGGACAAAAGAAGCTAGTCTTTTAGTCCTAATTTTCTATGGTAGAAAATTAAAAATGTTGAATAATATTGTTAACAGTTAAATGAATAGTTCAACATATATTTGGAAGTTGGTTGATATTCCTCCATAATGCGAACCGTTGAGTTGCAAATTGGTTCTTAAAAGAAAGTATTTAAAAGATGAATCTATAAACGAAAAACTCTTGAAGATAAGTCCTAAGGCAGACTTTCAAGAAGTGTAGTCAAGAGAGTTAGAATTTCAAAATATAGATTTCTAAAAGGAAAATAATCTTGAGAAATAAACTCTATTGAGACAGATTATTAATCTGAAAAGGCAGATTATTGATCTCGAAAGCGAGACTCTCGAGATATAGAATCTGAAGAGAAAGATTCTTAAAATGATACTCTTTAATGGTAGAGTCATAAGCTAAATTCTTGAAAGGTAACAAATAGATTCTTGAGAGATGGAATCTATAAGGTAGAATCTTGAAAGGTAATCTCTATAAGGTAGATTCCTAAGAGGTAGACTATAAGGAGGTCAAACCACTTAGAGATACTAGACACTTGGGAAGTCGAACCGGTACAGAGATAGAGATGCTAACCACTCTAATAAACTAACCGCTAGAAGATTTTGATCACTCGAAAAGACCGATCATTCTAGAGAAACTGAAGCTCTAATTGGAAATTGTAATCAATCACTAGAAATGTATAGTCAAAGTACTTGGAGTACTTAAAGATATACTCGTGATAATGTATTACAATAAATGAAATATTCAATAGTATGGAAAAGATATACTAATTGAATATCAGACACAAATAAACTCCAAAGTGAAAATGTGTTCACAATAAATGAAGTAATGGTGTCAAACTTCCAAGACAACATGTACAACTCGATTCAGTAAGGAATCCGAGTCAATAGTGTTAGACAAAGATAAAGTAAAAGCTGAAAGGTCTAATATATTCTTGGAAGATATTCCTTTGTGGAATAAGTTTGTGTCTATACATGACCTAAGGGATTGTGACGACAATGAGAAATAGGAAAAGGTGTAGAACATCGTGGTAAGTCGAGACACAATGGTCATTGACATATTACCATAAGACAATTAATCTCAAATGGGATTGTCACAACTACTGGCCATGTGAAGTCAAAAACGGATCCGTATACCAAAAAGTATGAATAGGAGATCAAATTATTTGGTAAGGGGAATGAAGTTAAAAACCCACACAAACAAAGAAATCCATAGTGGACACTCAACCTTGAGAATTGGAGATCCCATGCCCTTGGTTCAATGAGACAACTAAATTATGGAAATTCTAGTATGTGCGCTTAGAACTCATTATAACTTATTCTCAAAAGCCATCTAAGTGCTAAAACACCTGATGACGTGTAGTGAGAGTAAGCTAAAAGCTTTTAATGATTCCTATGCCTAAGTGGTGGAGTATAGCAGGATACTCTTTATGGGAGATCACCTATATAAATGAGAAGTAATAAGGCCGATTCTAAATTGAAACACTTATGAATCGAGAACGGTCCAGGGCCGAAATGGACAAAACGTGAGAACAAAAAGTGTTAGAGTTGTTCTTGTGTGAATACTATTGTCTTGGTATACACTATACAGTCATTGGTTCAAAGCATCTCGCTTCCAAATGGCTAGTATATCCGATAGTATTTCACTAGGGAAGGTTCAAGGCCATAAGCTACCTATCTCGATGCAATAATAGTTCGCCGAAACTTCCAGACGAGTCTGCATTCATGCATGCATTAATTTGTTATTCATGTGGGGGATTGTTGGAATTTTGGTTTTGGAAATTGAGGTTTGACCGACTTTTGACCGAGAATTCCATTGGGTAGCCCTTTGTTAAAACCAAGTTAATAAACACCCCGTAAACTTGAACTTCTAAATGGGCAGGAAATTAAATACCTGAGAGAAGGCCAATAACTTGACATATCCAGTCTTGGACACATGACCATCGGGGGTTCTATGAGGAATGATGGCACTGGATATAGGTGAAAGCTTAATGAACTCACGAGGTAGTTTAACCTACAAAGTTTATAATATAAAGATTTGTTCATTTTATGCCTACAATATAACAAAATTCATATGTTTTGCAACACGGAGTGCTAGACGATTGTTCATTCATGTCTTAAAGACTCCGTAACAGATTTAGTGAAAGTGACACAGTGCATATTGAGTTCATACCTCTCTGAAACTGGAATCAATTGCCAGTTTCCTTCCCTGTAAAATAAAAGGCATATGACAATCAATTTCCATTCTATCGTTTAAACAGTCTATAGGAAGTACCCTAAAAGACATGGAAACAATGGTGAAACCTAATGGGGCATTTCGTATTCTTACACTGTGGACCTTCACTGAAACAGTTGTCCCGACACGTCCTCTAAGCTTTTGTGCAGCTGCCTCACTGCCAATACCATTGAGCTTTACCCCTAAGAATCATAAAGTAATGGTCAGCATTTGGTATCTATTTTGTGTAAATCACAATTCAGAATCCTAAAAAATACAGTTTGTAATCAATTAAGCTCAATATCACAGACATACCATTGATTTCCATTAACTCATCTCCTTCATGTATACCAGCACGAGCAGCTGGGCTACCCTCTACGCAAGACATGACAAGCTAAATACATCTGAAAATTTCATCAAGTTAGCATTAATATATGACTATTGTTTCCTTGCATAAGTTTAGGAAGATGGGGATAATGATCTATAAATAGCAACACACCATCAGATATTCCTCTATAGAGAAAGATTCAAGGATCAGAACAAGTTAATCATGTCTCAGCCTATCATTACCAAGTAAATCATGAGACCTAGAAGAAGATGCAAAGAAATGTGTTAACGGAGAGTCACACACCATATGGCCCGTTTTGGGTTCCTTGCTAATGAAAATACCAACTCCTTGAACATTTCCATCACTTCCAATTCTAAAATTTTGGTATTCCTGCATGTAACAAAACGCATCATACAGTTATTGATGATGATTCTGATATCATGTATAACTTTGGCATGTAAAAGAATATCTTTTAACGGTATGGACCAAGTTCTAACCACTAGAAATATGTGCGTTAGACCTTTGGACTGATAATGCGAGTAAAGGGATCTCCAAGAGTGGAAAGCATTCCTCTGATTTTGCTGTATGCGTCATCTGCTGTTCTAAGTGGAAACATTTCCACCATTGTTTGTTGCATCTTTTGATCCCAATCTAAAGAATAAAAGCTTTCATCAGTTTAACCAAAACACCAGCTTATTACCATGATATAGTAGGATGAAGGTAACAACCCATTTTCCTCAACACACTGAAAAGAACTGAACTCAAATAGCACTGGTTGTAGGCTTAATTGAGCTTCTGATTTCCATCTAAAAGCATTTGAAAACACATTGGTTTTCACCTAATGCAGTCATCTCATTGTTTAAATCTCATCTGACCATATTGTTCTTTACCGTTTGGCAAATGAACCTTGCTTTACTATTTCGAATCTAATTTTCATAAAAAAATGGAGAAAGTAAAAGATTCCAAATGCCTGCTAAATATGTTAGTGAAAGAAACGAAGGTCGTTGGATGATTTTAGTATAACTTTCAAATATACTACAAATCTGACAATCATAGGTTCATAGGTTTATAGGTCACCATTCTCGACCGCCCCTAGTTTCTATATATATATATATATATATATATATATATATATATATATACTCCCTCCGACCCACTATACTTGACACCTTCAAAAAATAATCAAGTTTTTATATTTTTATATTCACTCTATCCCACCACTCATTCTCTCTCTTCATTTTCTACCACACATTTATTCAACCAACACTACTATTTACCCCACTCATTCTCTCTCTTCATTTTTCACCACACATTTTTTTTATTTTATTCTTTTTCCTTGATTTTTGAACCCACCCCTTGGGTGTCTAGTATAGTGGGACGGAGGGAGTATATATATATATATCACTTCGGATTTAACACCTCGTTAGCTTATGGATTTTGCGAGTGAGAATTAAGGAAAATGAATACTCCCTCCGTCCCATAGATTTATGGACTTTTGGGTTTTGCACGGGGATTAAGGAGAAAATATTATATTGAAAGTGTTGTGTGTGAAAATAAAATAGGAGAGAGAATGAGTGGAGAGAATAGTAAATTATAATGGTGATGTGAGTATTAAAATAATGTAGGAGAGAGAATGAGTGGAGGAAATAGTAAAGTTTCCTTTCCATTTTGGGAAAGTTAGATATTATTGTGAAACGCCCAAAATAAAAAGTTTACATATTATTGTGGGACGGAGGGAGTATGTGTAAAACCTCTTCAAATGTTCTACGGTATTATGCAACAGAAAGGAAATGAAATATAAAAATAAACATTCCCTTTTATTGAGGAAAAACAGTAGATATCAGGTGTCATAATTGATACTGATGACATGCTATAGCCAACTAATCAAATGATGTCATATGGCAACCTTTACATCACTTAATTGGTTGAACTATTTCAATTTTTTTTATTAAATATGTCACCATATAATTTACTGGTTTTAAGACATATGCATCACCTATATAATACTCCCTCCGTCCTACTTCAAGGTTCCACCTTTCCCTTTTGGTCCGTCCCACTTCAAGGTTCCCTTCCTTAAATAGAAAGTTTTCCATATATTTATACCCTTATCATCTTCATATATTTACAAAAAAATCATTCATTATACCCTTATAAAATTAACATATTTACAAAAAAAAAAACAATCATTAACTTACTATTCCTCCCACTCATTCTCTCTCCTATAAAATATTTTTAACTTTTACATTCTCTCTCCTATTCTCTACCACACATTTAACTTTTACATTCTCTCTCCTCTAATTTTCTATCCACTTTAAAAAAAAATCTTAAAAAACGTGTAAACCCACCCATGGAACCTTGAAGTGGGACGGAGGGAGTACATTATACACCCATTATTTTTACAACAAAATCTATGAGTGTAAACTGTTAAATAGTACTCCTTCCGTCCCTAAATGAATGTCCAAATTTTGGAGATGTTACTCAACCTTCCCTCATAAAACAACAAGTTCTAATTTACACTTACACTCATGATGTAAATTGTTGAGGTCATTAAGGATTTTTATGTACTTATGCTGCTAAATATGCTTTACATTTAGAGACGGAGGGAGTAAACAACATAGTTTTGCAATAAACGAGTTGAAGCCAACGAGGGGAAATAAAAAAATCCAGCACAGGTTGACCTTGATGGTTAAAAGTGGGATCCACAAAAGTCTCTCTAATCAGACTCCAACTCTCCACCAAATTCCTCTGAACTGTATTCACCTGCCAAAAAAAAAAAAGTCTCACTCTCATAACCAACTCACACCAGAGTCTATATTTGAGTTCAAGATCATAACAATATAAAAAAAACAAGAAATTCATCTATGAATTCCAAAAAAAAAAAAATGGTTTGAGCATTTAATCAAACACCTCGTGAGCATGAGAAATTGGGAAGGCTACAGTCAAAGACTCAGCTAGAGCTGGGGAATCCAAACAAATTGAAACTGCAGGAGCAACCCCAATAAGACCTCTGGCCATCGATTTAATCAAATCTCCATTCAAGATATCAAGTTCCCCATTTCTAATTTGGGGGCAAGCTTTTGATTTCCCAAGAGCTTGAGGAACTGATGATTTTAATCTAGAGTGTTTCTGTTGCCTTGTACTGCAATTCGAACACGAAAATCAATGAATACAGCACACATATGAAGTGGGTTTGGGGCGTTTTACAGAGATTGAAGAAAGATGTGGTGGGTTGAGATCAAAATTAGGGCAAAAAGCTTCCATTGTTTTGGGGGAAGTTTTCTTTTTCCTCTGTTTTTTCCTCTGTTAAATGAAGTAAGAGAGAGAGAGAGAGAGAGAGAGAGAGAGAGAGGGAATTGGAGGCTGACCGTTAACTGGGGTTTGAATCTTTCGGTTTGTGGTTGTTAGGCAATTGCGTATGTGTGTTTGTTTAAGCTTCCTCTCTCGTAAGGTAGTATCTAATTGGATTCGGAAGTATCCTTAAAGCCTCCAAAAATTCAGTATACAGTAGTGATGGATCTAGGATTTCTAAACAACGGGTGCACAATTTACACTAAAATAATTTCAAATTAAAATTTTCTATAACGAGAACCAATTGTTGACTTGATGTGCTACTAGAATTACCTATCCAAAAACTAGTTTTACCAATGTCGAACTAAGGAATCACATCTAGAAGGTGTCAAAAAAAATATTTTACTTGATTACAAATTTTAACTAAAATATTTTAACCAAAATATTTTACTTATGTCATGAAGAATAAAAAAACTAATACAGTATGCTTTATTGAAATATTGATGATGACATTATTTTAGAAAGCATTATGGGTAAGTTGTTATGTGACGGAGGGAGTATATGATTTGGACTTATTTTTTGACAAGAATTAAATGATAAAAATAAATAATGAATAATAAATAAAAAACATTTATCCAAGTATATTTTTTTTTTATAAAATCCTATTTATCATAATAGAGGCAAAAAATGTAATTTGAATAATAAATAAAAACTGTTTATGATATTTTGAGTTGCCAAAAACTCACAAAAAACGCGTTTTTTTGTAAGCTTACAAAAAAACGTGTTTTTAAACCTTCTTCTTCTCTCTCAGACGCAAAGCTCTCTCACTACATTCTCTCTCTCTCTAGACGCAAATCAGAGAGACGCAAACCAGAGAGCTCCGCAATCGTCTTCCTCAAGCTCTCCCTTGCCGGCGACCTTCCTCAACCAATCCTCACCCTCTTCTCCGGCCCCGGCGTCTTTGCGGCAACCAGTCTAACCCCGGCCGACGCTATTAACGCCAGATCAATCAATTGGCTCAATACGCCCTTCAAATTGTTGGGATAGAGAACCAACCGGGATAGGTTACGAGCAAAAGGGGTGAAATTCGTCTGAAGTTTCTGTCGTGGTGGGCGACCGCCCAGGCTGTGTTGGGCGACCGCCCATGAAGGCAGTAGGTACGTCGTTTGTTGATCTTTGCTGTGGGCGACCGCACACCTAGGGGAGGGCGACCGCTCGCCTGTACCAAACATTGATCCGGGAAAACTTGGCTTGGGCGACCGCCCACGGGACTCGGGCGACCGCCCATGTGTCGGGAGAAGTAAATACGGACTACGATTCTCAGCGTATTTTCGGGATTCCTTTGTAATCTAGGACTTGGTTTGATGCCCTAGTATATATTTAAGTAGTATTCCGCCCCCCAATTCATTGTAACACATATTTTACATACATAGTGCAAGATCCTGGCTTGGTAGTGCCCCCAGACGTAGCCAATCAATTTGGTGAACTGGGTTAACAATTTCTTGTGTTCTTTTCTGTTTTCATTGATTTCTTGTGCTTGGTTTGTGTGCGATTATTATTCTTGTAGGTTTGCTTGGGTGTGGAGGGCCATATATTCACAACAACTGGTATCAGAGCTCTTGGTTTAGGATCAAGGGAGTTGTTTCAAGCAATCAAGAATGGGCAAGGACAAACAGGCGGTGGAGAAATTCGATGGGTCTGACTACGGATATTGGAGGATGCAGATTGAAGATCTATTGTACAACAAGGATCTCTACAAGCCTCTGAAGGGTGTCAAACCGGAAGATGAAGATCAGGAAGAATGGGAACTCATGGATCGGAAGGCTTTAGGGGTGGTTAGATCTACTTTGTCAAAGTGGATCGCGAAGACTACCAGGAAGGCGACAACCACCAAGGAGCTATTGGATTATCTTACTGAGAGATTTGAAACTCCGTCTGCTGCAAATAAGGTTGATTTGATACGCAAGATGGGTAGTCTCAAGATGCAAGAGGGAGGATCCTTGGCTAAGCACATCGATGAATTTATGGATGTCATAGATTCATTGACAGCGGTGGAGATCAAGTTCGATGACGAGGTTCATGCATGCTTGTTGCTAGCTTCTTTACCGGCAAGTTGGAGCGGAACAAGGATGGCGCAATCAACGCTTCCAAGTAAGAAAAAATTGAAATATGATGATGTTAAAGACTTTCTTTTAGGTGAGGAAAATCGCATGAAGAAGTTGGGGACATCAAGTACTTCGGGTGCGGCTTTAGCTACTACTAGTAGGGGGAAGCCGGGTACTAGCAAACAAGGGAGAACCGAATCAAGGGAGAACGGAGTGAGTGGTAAGGGCAAAGCTGATGAAACCAAGGACAAACCGAAGGTTGCGAAGGGATCTGTTCAGTGCTATTATTGTAAGGAGTTGGGACACTTTAAGAGGGATTGTCCAAATCGTAAGGGCAATCAGGCGAATGTGGCAGTTGAAGGTGACGATGTAATCGGTTACGAGTGTTAGTAGTGCACTAGAATCATGGGTGCCGGATTCGGGGCATCATTCCACTCTTGCGGGCATAAGGAAGAGATGGATAATTACACTTCTGGTGATTTCGGGAAGGTCTATCTAGCTGATGGCGAGCCTTTGGAAATCAAGGGGAAGGGGGATGTCAGAATAGGAGTATCGGACGGGAAGGTTCTACATCTGAACGGGGTCAGACACATTCCGGGTTTGAAAAAGAACCTACTTTCAGTTGGGCAGTTGGACGAAGAGGGTTACAAGGTGACTTTCGGCTGCAGGAACTGGGTTATTACCAAGGAGGATTGTGAGATCGCTCGGGGTAATAAGGAGGGTACTTTGTATTTGGCGAACAACACCAAGGATAGTATTGCGGTGGCAGCAGCCAAGGGTGATACTGATTTGTGGCACTGTCGATTGGGTCACATGAGTGAGACGGGGATGAAGGTACTTTGTTCTAAGGGTCTACTACCGGGTTTGAAGACAGTCAACGTGGGGATCTGCGAAGATTGTATGTTTGGCAAACAAGGGAGGAGTAATTTCTCAAGGACAAGTAGGGGATTGAGGGAAGCAAAGTTGGAACTGGTTCACACGGACTTGTGGGGGCCATCTCCGGTTACGTCTCTAGGTGGTGCGTCATATTACATGACTTTCATTGATGATTCTACAAGGAAGGTTTGGGTCTATTTCTTGAAGGGGAAAGATGAGGCTTTCGAGGTGTTCAAGAAGTGGAGGGCCTTGGTGGAGAATCAAACGGGACTTAAGCTTAAGTGCTTGAGATCAGACAATGGTGGGGAGTATGAGCTCGGGGAGTTTAGGGAATATTGTGCTGCGAATGGTATTCGTATGGAGAAGACTCCAAAGAAGACTCCACAACTCAACGGGGTAGCAGAAAGGATGAACAGAACATTGAATGAGCGGGCTAGAAGTATGAGATTGAAGTGTGGACTTCCGAAGACGTTCTGGGCATATGCAGTTGACACGGCAGCTTTCTTGATCAATCGGGGACCATCGGTTCCATTGGGAAACGGAATTCCAGAGGAAGCTTGGAGTGGCAAGCAGGTAAATCTGTCCTTTCTTCGCGTATTTGGCTGCGTTTCTTATGTTCATGTTGATTCTCGAGAGAACTAAATTAGATGCTAAATCTGTTAAGTGTACATTTATTGGGTATGGCGGGGATGACTTCGGGTATAAGTTTTGGGATGACCAAAATCATAAGGTTATTCGTAGTCGAGATGTGGTATTCAATGAACAGGTTTTGTACAAGGATAGAAAGGGGGCATCTGATGGTACTAGTTCGGAACCGGAGGTTGTAGAGGTGGATATTCCAGACTCGGGTGGGAGCAGGACAGTTCATGTTGACCATGGTCAGGAGGTCACTGAAGATGAACCACGTACCTTAACCGGATATTCCGCCGCGTAGATCCAGATTGCGTGGATCACCTGGCAGTATACTCCTTCGAATTATTATTTGTTGTTGACAGATAATGGGGAACCGGAATGTTATGCGGAGGCAGTTCGTAGTGTGCTTTGTAATAAGTGGAAAGCTGCGATGGATGATGAGATGGACTCATTGAAGGCAAACAAAACTTGGGAGTTGACTAAACTACCTAAGGGGAAGAAGGCGCTGCATAACAAGTGGGTTTACAGGATCAAGGAGGAAGCAGACGGTAGCAAGCGTTACAAGGCAAGACTGGTTGTTAAAGGGTTTCAGCAGAAGTACGGTATTGACTACACCGAGGTATTCACTCCGGTTGTGAAGATGACCACTATCAGAATGGTTCTGGGGATAGTAGTGGCGGACAACTTGCTGCTTGAACAGATGGATGTGAAGACGGCCTTTCTTCATGGGGACTTGGAGGAAGAGATCTACATGGTACAGCCAGAGGGTTTTTTGTCTAAGGGTAGCGAGGAGCTAGTTTGCAGATTGACTAAGAGCTTGTATGGCCTTAAACAAGCTCCTAGGCAGTGGTACAGGAAATTTGACGGATTCATGCACGACATTGATTTTATCAGATGTGAGGCGGATCATTGTTGCTACTTCAAGAACACGGACAATGGGTATATTATCTTGCTGTTATATGTGGACGACATGTTGATAGCGGGCTCTAGCAGTAGAGAGGTAAACAGGTTGAAGACTCAGTTGTCAGAACGGTTCGAGATGAAGGATTTGGGAGAGGCAAGGAAAATCTTGGGCATGCGGATTGATCGGAATAGGGAGTCGGGCAAGTTGGTTCTTTCACAATCAGAATATGTTGAGAAGGTCTTAGCAAGGTTTTGTATGGAAGAGGCGAAGCCAACAGGGACGCCATTGGGTTTGCACTTCAAGCTATCCGAGAGGGACTCGCCTAGGAACAAGGAAGAGCGTGACAAGATGGAGAGAACTCCATATGCTTCAGCTGTGGGGAGTCTCATGTATGCAATGGTGTGTACAAGGCCGGACATTGCACATGCGGTGGGAGTAGTCAGCCGGTTCATGGGCAATCCAGGAAAGCAACATTGGGAAGCGGTTAAGTGGATCCTAATGCTACTTAAAGGTTACTGCTGGTAAGGCTCTGTGTTTTTCAAGCAAGGAAGTGGTGTTAGCGGGTTATGTTGATGCGGACTTGGCATCAAGTGATCTTGATAAGAGGAGAAGTACTACGGGTTACGTGTTTACATTGGGTGGTACAGCAATCTCCTGGGCTTCTAAGTTACAAAAGATCGTGGCTCGATCCGACCGCAGGCGAGAATATGTGGCGATGACGGAAGCAAGTAAAGAGATGGTTTGGGCTGAGTAACTTCTTGGGTGAACTTGGGAAGACGCGAAGTGGTAATATTCTCTACAGTGACAGTCAGAGTGCAATTCACTTGGCAAAGAATCCGGCGTTTCATTCGAGGACAAAGCACATTGAACTGAGGTTTCACTACATCAGGCATCTCTTGGAGAAGAAGACTTTGTGGCTTGAGAAGATATTGGGATCGGAAAATCCGGCTGACATGTTGACAAAGGTTGTGAACCTTGAGAAATTGAAGCTGTGCAAAGCTTCAATTGGGCTTGAAGAATGAGAGAGGAGGATGGCACTACCATGATCGAGGTGAGCACTAGGAGGACACCAAGGATGAGTTGAAGACGGATACGGGGCTTATTTGTATGGTTGATCTCTAGGTGGGAGATTGTTGGGATAGAGAACCAACCGGGATAGGTTACGAGCAAAAGGGGTGAAATTCGTCTGAAGTTTCTGTCGTGGTGGGCGACCGCCCAGGCTGTGTTGGGCGACCGCCCATGAAGGCAGTAGGTACGTCGTTTGTTGATCTTTGCTGTGGGCGACCGCACACCTAGGGGAGGGCGACCGCTCAGTTGTACAGAAACATTGATCCGGGGAAAACTTGGCTTGGGCGACCGCCCATGGGACCTTGGGCGACCGCCCATGTGTCGGGAGAAGTAAATCTGGACTCTGATTCTGGCGTATTTTCGGGATTCCTTTGTAATCTAGGACTTGGTTTGATGCCCTAGTATATATTTAAGTAGTATTCCGCCCCCCCAACTCATTGTAACACATATTTTACATACATAGTGCAAGATCCTGGCTTGGTAGTGCCCCCAGACGTAGCCAATCAATTTGGTGAACTGGGTTAACAATTTCTTGTGTTCTTTTCTGTTTTCATTGATTTCTTGTGCTTGGTTTGTGTGCGATTATTATTCTTGTAGGTTTGCTTGGGTGTGGAGGGCCATATATTCACAACACAAATCCCCTTGCCCGGCGTCGGATCACCAACCCTGGCCACCGGAGATCCAATCTCTCCTTCACCGGAATCCTCCCTGACCTCCTCCTTCACCTTCAGCTATTTCGAACGGTTTTTATTGCTTCAATTTATGATGCATGGATGGTGGAGAAATTCTAATTAAGCAGAAATTGAGGTTCAAAATGTTGAATGTGAAGAAACTGATTCAAACGATGATTGTTGTTGTTCGTCTATGATCACATTTGTCTTAGGTCCTCTCGTTGATTTGAGTATAAAATGTGCCCGTTCCAATTCAAAGTAATGCCAGTTTTTGTTTTTATGAGTGCCAGTTCATGTATAATCAAGTGCCCGTTGGTGTAAAATTGAGTGCCCGTTAGTGTATAATCAAGTGCCCGTTAGTGTATAATCAAGTGCCAGTCCATGTATTTTGGAATGCCAGTTAGTGTATAATAGAGTGCCAGTAAGTGTGTAACTGAGTGTCAATGTATTTTTTGAATGCCAGTTCTTGTAATTTTGAATGCCAGTCCATGTTTGTTTGAATGCCAGTCAGCAAAAATAATTATCAGTATTTTTGAGTGCCAGTATATGCATTTTTGAGTGCCAGTTAATGTGTTTTCAAATGCCAGTCTATGTATATAAAAGTGCCCGTGTGAAGAGTGCCAGTTCATGTACATAAAAGTGCCCGTGTAAAAAGTGCCAGTTTCATGTTTATAAAATGCCAGTATGAAATCACTGGTCATTTGTAATATTAACACTGGCATTTATCATGTTGCCAGTAATTACAAAAATGCCACCGTTTATTTTGAACATGGTTGCAAGTAATTACAAAAATGCCACCGTTTAATTTGAACGTTGCTTTGGAAAACACGTTTTTCCTTAGCTTAAGAAAAAACTAGTTTTTCATAAGACCAACTCTTTTGAGTTATAATCAGAAGAATTCAAGAAAAACTTTGAAAAAGGCTAAAAAAAACTCAAAAAACTTATAGCAAATAAGAATTGAACTGGTTCATTGCAACGAGTTTAAATGTCTTACCAACAAAGCTGTAACCCAATTTTGTCTAATATCAACACAATAAATATTAATCCTATTGTTAAATTTTTTTTACTAAATATTGAATTTGACCGGGTGCACGTGCACCCCCACCTATAGTGCTACATACGCCCCTGTATATATACGGACAATACCAAATGGAAGTGAAAATAATGAAAATGCCCCGAAGACATGGGGTTCTGTGGACGTAAACAACTGCCTTATATAGATAGCTTATTTGAGTGCTATATATGCAATCGAATAGGATTTGGGGTAGAATAGATAGGCTCTTCAAATAAGTAAATTAAGTCTACTAAAATATGTGTAAACTGTTCTAACGGACAACTTAACTGATCATTAGGATAAATGATTTTAATTCAGTATGCGTCAACACTTAAGATTATTTTCGTCAGCACGCGCACACAGACATACACATCACAAAGGTCACACCTGATCGACTATAAATAGAGGTAAGCTTATGTCATTCATCATGAAGTATGAAGCACAGAGTTTGGTGTATGGTTTTTCTGCTATGGTGAAAGTTGACCAACTTGAGTTTGCTGCTGTATTATATGAGAGTGGAAGTGATATGGATTGGGGCAAGAACGCGACACGCTAATCTTGTCGGTATCCATGGATACATGAACTCATGAAGTAATGGAGAGGCGGAGGATCTTGTTAAGGAAAAACCATACATGTCTGGTTTTATATACGTAAAAATTAGGACAAACGCTAACTCATGCGTCACTGTATGAAAATATACCTATCTTAAAGAAAAGGAAAGTATTTTTTCATGTCGTGGTCCAAACGGAGAGGTGCACAGTTACGAGGATGATACAAGGTTGACCTCGATCTTTAAGGAGTAATCCCTCACTATTCTTAGAATGAACATGGAACCTTTGCTCTTTATATCCCATTATTTGTGTTAGGCGTAAAGTGAAATCACCTTACACAACCTTCTCTCCTGATATATGTTTGAAAACACTGAGCATAAAATTAGGTCTTTAACAAATTAAACAGTTTTAATGACAGAAATGAGTTAGGCATGTGATTCCTCTTCAATAGGAAAAGGGAAGGATTAAAAAAAAAAAAAAAACCCTACAAAATGTTCACCCTGCTGAAATTGGAATGATGGCTGTTTAGTATTTGCGGCCATGGATATGCAGTTACAGTTTGGATAAAAATGGTACTCCTTACAATTTTCTTTACTTGAGTTTAACAAGATTCCAATATTATATATCATCATCATCTTTTGAACGAAATCATGAATTATACGGAGTAGTTAACATGTGACACTGCTTCTTCTAAAAATCAATAATCCTTTATAGTTTTCTTTCAAAACTGGTTTCGTGCCATAGAACTATGGTTTGGACTGTTTGAATGTTGGAATTAAAGGGGAACTTGGAAATACAAAAAGGATCGAACATAGAGTTTGCTACTGACCAAACTGCTGTTGGAAATAGATAACGGAAAGTTAAGTTTGACTTAACGTTGATCTAGTTTCTAACGGAAGTTCGTTATTTGTTAACGAAACTACTTACAAAATGTATTCTACATTTGTTGTAGATTATTAAATTCATTTAATGTCTCAAAACCATTTAGGGTGAATGAGAATTAATGACAAAAGTGTTTTGTAACTTAACGAAAGTTGGTTAAAAGGTAAATTAAATCATTTGGATTTAATTGGATTTGAACAGTGTTTTTGGGTGATGAGATTTAGCTCAAAACTGATCAGAACGAGTGGGGACTCTGAGCACGAGTCGTGAGCACGAATGGGATTCTGATGACCATTTGCTCAAATCTGATCAGAACGAGTGGAATGCTTGGGAACGAGTCGTGGGCACGACTCGTTCCAATTAGCACGACTCGTGCCCTTCACAGCTGTTCGAAAGTTTGCACCTTTTCAAGGGAAAAGGCACAAAACCTTTTGACTCTCCTTATATACTTCCCCCTCCGAATTTCAATAGATTCATACAGTCATTTGAGAATTCCTACCCTCTAGAGAGATAGATAAACATACCCAAATCATTGGCATCTTGTTGCATCAAATCTTTCAAGGTCCAAAGTTCTAAATAGTGATTAGTTCGTAGAGTTACCAATTTGGAGTGCTCCTATTGGTGATTATAAGTCGTTTTATCTCACGAGAAGTTTGCCATTTAAACCGTAAGCACCTGTGCGGGGCAAATACTTCTTACGGAAATTGTGCTACACAAGACTCGACTTCCTAAATTGTTCTTCCCAATTTCCGTTAGTTTCTCTGTCAAGTTTTTTCGTTAAGTTTGAAGAAGCCACATCAAAGTCCAACAATCGTAAGAAGTATTTGCGCTTCTTCAAGATCTTCAAGATGGCAAATGAGAAATACGTCTCTTCATCCAGTCAAGGGAATGTTACGCCTCCTTCTCAAGGTGACGCTACGTTCAACAATGCTACACCGTCTCACCCGATTCATGGTAAGAAACCTCCTTCACGTACAACCTCAAGGGTTGCACCTCTTAATGCTCTCCCTCCGTCTCATGTATTCGTACATGCGGAAAGACCGGATATACTTACCGGGATGAACTTTAAGAGGTGGCAACAGAAAATGTTGGTCTATTTGACAACATTAAAATTGGTGCAATTTCTTTGGGAATATCCACCATTGATATCCGACGAGGATGAATCCAAAGCAAAGAATGATTTGGATACATGGAATCACAGCGATTTATTGTGTCGCAATTATATTCTTAATGGCTTGGATTATGCACAATACAAGATATGTTGTGGCATAAGGACCGCGAGAGAACTTTGGGACTTTCTCGAGATGCACAATACTATGTGTATTGTGACTAAAAGACCGCAAGTAAACTTGGTGGAAAGAAGTACCGGAAACAAGAGAAAGAAAACCGGGAAAGTGAAGAGGACCGCCAAGAAGGTTAAAGGTAGTTGTTTTAATTGTGGCAAACCTGGGCATATGGCTAGGGAATGTCGACATCCTAGAATCAACAACCAAGATGGAAACCCTCTTCAAACCAATGTGAATGAAGATAGAAATGTTCCATTGAACTTCGAGCAACTTAGTCTATCGGGATAAGTGTTGAACCAACCAAATGTGGTTGTTGTGTTAGTAAAGGGTACCTTGTTGAAGGACTCCTTAACTTAAATTGTAATTGTTTATCCGCCTAAGTGCGAAGAATAAAATTTCAAATTTTATTTACTTGGTTTGAAGTGTTCCAATTGTCATGGCGTGTTCATTTAGGTCGTGTAAATTTAAATTCACTAAGTCGACGAGTTAATTTAAAATTACTACCTAAAATGAAATTTGATTCGCAAAATCAATTGTGATTTCTTTTGTAGAAATCAGTTCAAACCAGAGATAGTAAACAGATAGTTCTCTACTTCTATTATTGATTGCAATCGATAATGCAAAGCACATCTTTCGGAAAAGTAAAGATGAAACCTTAGAGTTTTAAGTAGACAAAAGGTTTGTGATTCATCTTAATTAACAATTAAGAATTTCGTAGTGATAGAGGTGGTTAGTATGTAGTACCGTTTGAAAAATAATTGTTGGGACGCTGACACTTATTTATCAAACGAATGCTTCTTACACACTCAAATCAATTGAATCACAGAAAAAGGAAAGATAGAACTTTTAAGGAGATGGTGAACTCCTTATTGATAAGTTCCGTCTTATGTGGGTATACCTAGCAAAGAGGTTAAGATAGGACCCAAAACCATGGATTACGTTTCCATTGGCAATGCGGTATTCTTCGAAACAAAGGATTGAAGAGACCAAGGTTGAAGAGACCTCACTTAAACATAGTTATGACTATGTCGTCGGTTCATCTCAAGGAGATGAAATACATTGTAGATAACATGGTTATTACAATTAAATGACTCCACATAAAAGAAAATATTAAATATGAATTAGGACATTCATAAAATATTTGATATGCGGAGGTACACCTCAAGTGTGGGGGTACAAGCTAAATACTTAAGTTCTATTGATATGAACTTCTAGTATTAACAGAAACTGTTAAACTGTTAACAGTTAAAAGAATGGATCATCATATATGAGGAAGTTATTTGATGATAAAAACTCCTAACGAATTTGAAGTATTCATAAGCTGTTTTATAAATACCTAAACTGTGGGGGTATTCGACTAAAGTAGAAATACTTAAGCAAAACCCGTTATATTCTTTGAGAATATACTTCCTTGAAATGATAGGAAATTTATAGAAACTGTGGTGGTCTTCTTAATAAAAGGAAGAACCAAGATGTTGGAGGACAAAAGTTACTATTTCTTTTGGTTCTAAATTTTCTAAGATGGAAAATAAATTGAAACTGTTAAATAATTGGTAACAGTTAATAGTGCATCCTATTCTATTTTGGAAGATGGTTGATCTTCCTATGCGAACCGTTGGGTTGTAAAACTAGATATGCCAAGGATGAAACCTTTAAATATTAGACTACAAACGGTCCATCTCAAGTTGAAGATGAAGGACTTAGACGTAGTAAAAGGGCAAGAGTGGAAAAGTCTTTTGGTCCTGATTTTCTATCATTTATGTTGAAAAACGAATCAGCAACTGTTAAGGAAGCGTTATCTGATCCGGACAGTTCGTTCTGGAAAGAGGCTATTAACAGTGAGACAAAATCCTTATTGCTTAATAATACTTGGGAATTGATAGATCTCCCTTCAAGTTGCAAACCATTAGGTTGCAAATGGATTCTTAAAAGAAAAGTATAAAGCCGATGGATCTGTTGAAAAGTATAAAGCCAGGCTAGTTGTCAAAAGGACATGATGATTTATGCAAGATTATCCCATTGACACAACAGAGCGTTCTATGTCGCACAACCGTGTTGGATCTACTTGTGTATTCATGAGAAGTTCGATAGAACTATGTTATCAAATGGATTCAAAATTAATGAATGTGACAAATGTGTCTACATACAAGGAACATCTGAATCATTTGTTAATAGTTTGTCCTTATGTAGATAACAATGGTAGTCATAAATTGATCATGAATACCAAAGACATGTTAAAGAAGAACTTTGACATGAAAGATATGGGATTAGCCGATGTCATATTAGAAATAAAGATTTCTAGAACATCAGAAGGAATAGTCCTATCACAATTCCATTATCTTGAAAAGAAAGTACTTCGAAAATTCAAGTAGAATCTTGAGAGATAATCTCTGTAAGATAGATTCCTGAAAAGTAGACTCTAAGGAGGTCAAACCACTTAGAGATACTGAATACTTGGGAAGTCGGATCGGTACAGAGATCATTGTAATCAATCACCGGAATAATATAGTCATAGTACTTAGTGTACTTAAAGATATACTTATCACCGGAATAGTATAGTCATAGTACTTGGTGTACTTAATGATATACTTATGATTAAAAATTGCAATACCTGAAATATTCAAATGTATGAAACGAATATACTGATTGAATATTCGACACAAACATACTCCAAATTGAGAATGCGCTCACATTAGTTGGAGTAAAAGTGTCACTTTCCAAGATAAGATAGCTAACTCAATCTTGTAAAGAATATGAGTTGATAGAATTAGACAAAGCTTAGGAATAAGCTTATTGGTCTAATAAATTCTTGGAAAAGATATTCCTTTGTGGAATAAGTTTATGTCTGCATGACCTAAGGCATTGTGATGACAATGAAAAATAGGAAAAGGTGTAGAACATAGTGGTAAGTCAAGACACAATGGTCTTAGACGCACTACCATAATACAATTGATCTCAAAATACGACTGTCACAATCGGATCCTTCTATAGAGGTCAACTGTATAAACTGTTAAGGGGAATGGGTTTAAAACCCACAACAAAAGGACTTATAGCGGACACTCAACCTTGAGAAATGGAGATCCCAGGCCCTTGGTTCAATGAGACAACCAAGTTATAAGTTCTAGTAGAGTTACTTGGAAACAACAACTCGGTTTATTAACCCGGAGATGTTGAATACTCATTCCCAGAACATTCAAGTACAAGCACATGCAGCAGTGGTAAGGATAAGTTGAGAAAACTTTTAATCATTTCTATACCTACGGGTGGAGTAGTGCATGATACTCCTTATAGTGAGAATCACCTATATAAGTGAGAGGTAACTTGGCCGCTTCTAAATGAAACACTTATGAATGAGATACGGTCCAGGGCCGAAATGGACAAAACCGTGAGAATGAAAAACTATTAGAGCTATTATTATGTGAGTATTATTGTCTTGGTATACAACCTACGATCAGGTTCAAAGCGACTCGCTACCAAATGGCTAGTATATCCGATAATATTTCACTAGGGAAGATTCAAGGCCACAAGCTATCTATCCCGATGTAATAATAGTTCGCCGGAACTTTGGACGAAATTGCATTCATGCATTAATTGTCATTCATGTGGGGGATTGTTGGAAATAGATAACGGAAAGTTAAGTTTGACTTAACGTTGATCTAGTTTCTAACGGAAGTTCGTTATTTGTTAACGAAACTAGTTACAAAATGTATTCTACATTTGTTGTAGATTATTAAATTCATTTAATGTCTCAAAACCATTTAGGGTGAATGAGAATTAATGACAAAAGTGTTTTGTAACTTAACGAAAGTTGGTTAAAAGGTAAATTAAATCATTTGGATTTAATTGGATTTGAACAGTGTTTTTGGGTGATGAGATTTGGCTCAAAACTGATCAGAACAAGTGGGGACTCTGAGCACGAGTCGTGAGCACGAATGGGATTCTGATGACCATTTGCTCAAATCTGATCAGAACGAGTGGAATGCTTGGGAACGAGTCGTGGGCACGACTCGTGCCAATTAGCACGACTCGTGCCCTTCACAGCTGTTCGAAAGTTTGCACCTTTTCAAGGAAAAAGGCACAAAACCTTTTGACTCTCCTTATATACTTCCCCCTCCGAATTTCAATAGATTCATACAGTCATTTGAGAATTCCTACCCTCTAGAGAGATAGATAAACATACCCAAATCATTGGCATCTTGTTGCATCAAATCTTTCAAAGTCCAAAGTTCTAAATAGTGAATAGTTCGTAGAGTTACCAATTTGGAGTGCTCCTATTGGTGATTATAAGTCGTTTTATCTCACGAGAAGTTTGCCATTTAAACCGTAAGCACCTGTGCGGGGCAAATACTTCTTACGGAAATTGTGCTACACAAGACTCGACTTCCTAAATTGTTCTTCCCAATTTCCGTTAGTTTCTCTGTCAAGTTTTTTCGTTAAGTTTGAAGAAGCCACATCAAAGTCCAACAACTGCCAAATGACTGAACACGATAATTGGTTACCAATTAGTGCGGTAAGAGTTGGATATGCTTCAAGTCTTCTGATAGCTGGAAACTAAGGTTGTGCATGTTTGGGGGCATATGTGGTTTTGAATTTTGGGCTTTAAAAGTCGAGAGGATTTCATCTGTTTGGTGACTTCGAAACAATGGGCTTTTCATGAAAGTTGCAATTTATTGTGAAAGGGAAACTGCTCAAAATGGCAAAACAATCCATTGTTCCCAACCTGAAATGTGAATAGACTTGTGAAATAGAGTCATACTTTGTGTGCAATCAAGTACATAAATTGATACTAAGTGATATTTGTTAGACAATATATCCGACATCTACTACTAAAGAACTAAACATGGACCGGTATATAGACTTGAGAGCTACTCCCGTTATCACCATTTTATTTTAAGGTGGAACCTTCAATATAATCTACTAGCAGTCCGGTCCAAGCCGAAAAGGATTGCATATTGAAACATTCATTAATGTTGTCGTTTCTCTGTAGACTGATCCGTTTTGGGTGCAAGGTCGTTGAAAGGTCCTGTTTACTTTAATCAGATTGAAAGGTTAGACAGTTAAGTTTTGACAGCTGAGGTGAGTTCTTAGCTGTCAGATATTAACTGGATTTAAAACAAGTGTTAAATGTGCAGCGGGATAAAAGTGTTTGAAATAATGTGAAGACAAGTGAATGGTGTATGTGTGTGTAGATGTGTGAGTGTGTTGTGTGATAATACCAAATGAACACAAGGAATTTTAAGGTGGTTCAGAGTTCACTCCTCCTACGTCCACCCTCACTGTCAACCTTGACAAGTGAGATCAATCCACTTAAATCTAGTTCCCGTTAAGATTTACAAAGGATTGGATAGGCAAGTTCCTTGAACTTCCTCTTCCTAATAAGTACGGTCTATTAGGGATTTATGCTCTATACTAAGCAAATTACAATACCCGCTTAAAGTCAGTCTTAAGTGGTTTTACAATTCAGTTCATACACCTAAGATCAGTTACAAGTGTCTTGATGTTGTTTTGATTGTTTGGTTGCAGGTTGAGAAGGGTTGGAGGTAAGGTTGTAGAAGTTGTGTGTTAAAGGGGTAGTGTCTTCAGTCTTGGAGGAATCCTTTTATAGGCTTGAATATAGCCGTTGGAGGGGACAAGGAGACAAGGTAGTAAATGTGTGTTGGAGATGCATTTAGAGCCTTTGTTGACTGGAGAATAACATAAATTTGGAATGCAACCATTTGATGTGATCTTCATGGATATGAGCCGGCAACATATGAGGGGAGAGATTGGGCAATGCACATCTTGATCCTCAAAGGAATACTTCATTCTTTGATGTTGAAAATCATAGTTTGTCGAGAGAGATGAAGCCTTTCTTTGTTTGAGAACCTTAGCTGTCAGAGCTAGGTTCTTGATCTAGAAGGTTTAGGCAATATGTGATGTTCCATATGTAAATAGATACATGCTCCATATGTAAATAGATACATTAATGTATATGATTGGTTTGGATCATTGCAGTTTGGTTGAATCATAGTTTGTCCGAGTTGATTTATAAGATGTGCAAGAGGGCTCGGTATCGAGTCATATGTTATCTTGGTGTCGAGATAACATATGATATATTTCTTTGTCAAAACCTTTTATAACTATGTGGCTTACATAGTTAGGTCCTAACAATTTCCCCCTTTTTGGCAAAGTAATATATCTATTAAAGATATAACCTGCAAGATAGTCATGAATTGAATATACCAATGAAGATGAACTCAATCTTCTTGATTCAATCAAAAGAGCTTTAAAACAAACAAATTATCCAAAATAAACATTGTTTTTAAAGCAGAAACAAAAAGGTAGGGTTTAAAAGTACTTATCCAAATAAAAGACATAAAATTTTCTTAATCAGAAAATTCATCTCTTTCTCTTCTTGCTGCAAGGATCTCCTCTCTTTCAGCTAGCAGCACTTTCTTCATCTTGTCATCTACACCTCTGTAATACATCTCATTGTTCCATTCCCAGCTCATCTCATCAGCATATGTGAAGGATTGATCTTGCCTTTCTTTGAGAACAGCCTTGGAGAGAGGTTCTTCATCATCTCTTAGTCTCAGATTACCCCATTTGGGAGTCTTCTTTGGTTTTGAGCTTTGACCTCTGGTTCCTGCAAATCGGTTAGAGAAGAAGGGGTTTGTTTGAAGAGAGATGGGTTGTTGAGCTTGATGTAGAGGTGGATCTGTTGTGACAGTGAGAACGATGAGAGGTTGAGAAGCGTCTTTGTTTCATCACAGGAGCATCATCTTCATCATCACTTGACACAATGACACTGGGAGCAGCACCAGAGACTCTCTTTCCCAGGTTAACAGCTTCTTCATCAGATTCAATGGTCTTTCCTTTGGAGGCCTTTCTTTCAGATTTGGAAACAGTTAAAACTTCCAAAATGTGTCTCATTTTGGTTATCATTGACCTTGTAAATCTCTGCATATCTGTGATGGTCACATGGTATGGAGGCACAAAAGTTGAAGGATTGAAATTTGGAGGAAGATTAGTTTGGAGAGATCTGGTGTTTAGGGGGATGAATGAAGGAGGTACTGAGGAAGTTGGAGGAAAGATAGCTGTCAGGCTTGACTTTGCAATGACAGCCATGATTTTGGCTTTATTGAGAAGGATCCTCCAGTACATTTCTTTAGCAAGCTCAATGCAGAGGGCATACACCAGGGATGAGGGCATGTAGATGCATTCATTGATGTTGTTTGACAATAATTGGGAGAACAGCATTTCCCAATCAATGATGGTTGAAATGTCCATGAAATTTGGTAATCTGGGGGCTTTATGAAAGAAAGAGTTTGGGAAAGCTATCCTATACCTTTTCCACTCCTCATGGGCAAACATAATGAGACCACACCTATTTCTTGCATGGATCATAATGGAATTTTTGCTCAACAGCCAAGGGTTGGGGATCAAGTTGGGATTGGCAATTTCAGGAAAGTGGGTAATTTCCTTCAATCTTTGGTGGGCAGCCATGATGGAGGGTAAGGAAAAATCAATGTCACAGTCTAGAATCCAAGGTTCACAGGTTGGAAGAGTGTCAAACTCAGGGGTAGGTGAATCTTGTGTTATAGGTTCAGGTTGGGTTTCAGAGTCAAGGGTAGGATCAGATGATTCTTGGGTTTGAGTAGGCTCAACAGGATTGGATTGAGGTTCAGGTTCAGGCATACTAGCTTTCTTAGCCATATCTCTGGTTTTGATTAACTCCATGGCTTTTTGAACATCTTCCTCAGTTAACAGGGATCTTAAGTAATAAAGAACAACAGGAACATGCTTAGGATCTTCTAAAGTTAGTCCTTCAACAGCTTTGAAGATGTTTTCAGGAATGGGGGAATGATGTGAGGGGCTTGAAATGGGTGATATATGACTAGACAAGGGCATAGCTGTCAGAATGGGGGAAGGAGGACTGCTGTTCCCCCTTAACTGAGGCTCATCCTTTTCAGAGCTAGGACTATTCCCCCTTTCTTTTTCAACACTAGGCTTATTTGGACTAATGTTTAATGGATTGAGGTTGAGGATGCCTTGAGCCACAGAGTCATGTGGTGAACTGGATTGGTCTTTAGATGAGGAGGGTTGAGGTGTGTTTGGTTTCAATTTTTTGGATGGGGGAGCATCTTTATCTGATTTTCTCTTCCTAGAGAAAGTATTGAGAGTAAGAGATGGGGTAGAGATTACCTTAGATGGAGTTTCAGCAACTGAAGGAACCTTAGCTGTCAGAGTGGAGGCATCCAGAGCTGTCCCAGATGACTGTCCAACCTTAGCTGTTCTCACTTCCATTAATGACTCAGCAATAGCTCTTCTCACATTTTCATCACTCTCAATGTCATGGCTTTCTTCCTCTTCACCAGCATACTCATCAATGGCTTTGTAGATGGGATCTGATTGGGTTTCTTCACTGTCAGCTTGTTCTTCAGCAATCATCTTTCCTTTGTCAGTCCCTTGAGCACTCTCTTGCTCATCAATTTCCTCTACCTCTTCTTGTACTTTCTTTCCTTTGCTAAGCTTCTTTCCTTTTCCAGTTCTCTTCATCTTTGCTAGGCTCTTTCTTCTCTTGATTTTGCTAGGAGAGGTCTCTTGATCTCTTTCTCTTATTACTACACCCCTGTCATGCTTCTTCTTTGACCTTTTGTCATTGATCATGTGAACCAATGACTTCCACAATCTCATGTCATTTTCTTCTTTCTCTTTTAGTCTCAGAGTAGCTGCCTCAAGATTTTCAGAACTGTCCCCAAATTCTACCTTTTTCTTCATCTTGAGTCTGAAAGTACTTGAGTTAAAACTCCTTGTTTGCATAAGTGGGGAGGATTTAAGCCAAAACTTTTTAAGAGGAGGGTTCAACTTAGGGATCAAGTGGTGTAGGATTCCACTCATGAATCTGAAGTTATTTATTCTTGGGGTTTGCTTCTTGAATTTCCATGGAGTGGGAGAGGTAGCTAGTTGAAAATTGTGTAGAAGGGTAACACTCCAATTGACATCCTTAGCTATCAGGCTCAAGCCTTGCTTCCACTCATTTGGACTGATTTGGTCCAAAGATGATTGCTTTCCTTCAAACCTCTTGATAACAACATCCATCAGGGTTGATTTAAACAAATCAAGGGTTCCCTTTTTGATGGGTTTGTTCTGTTCTACAAGGTAGTTGCAACTGGGTTTATTGAAGAATCTCTTGTAGAACATGTCCAATGCACAATCCTTTCTGTCCCAAAGGTTGCTCCTTGTTCTTTTTCTCATAGGAATGTTGTAGACTTCAGACACCAATTTGGGAGACACAAGGATCTCAGTTCCATCAATGTTGATCTTTATTGAACCATCATCAAGTCTCTGTCCAGACATATACATTTCTCTACATAGATTCTCATAGATGGGGGGTTGAGCTTCCATCATTTTGCAGAGATTATTGGACTCAAGAAGTTCTTTAATGAGGGCTCCAACTTCATGGTTGTAAAAGTCAGGTTTGATAAAGTAACCATGTGCTTCAGGGTAAGACAATTTTGAAAGAACAGAGGTTTAGGGTTTACAATGGTATAGAGATTTTTAGAGGAGAGAATTGGAGGGGTGAAAAAGATTTGATTGAGGGAGTGGTTGATTTCGCAATGGTAATAAGTTAATGAGGAAGAGGTTTGAGGGGCTTAACGGCTAAGACGTGAGTTAGTGCAACGGTTAAAAATTAGCATTTAAGAATGTGACTGTTCATGAACAGTGTTATTTGTCCCCCCACTCATTACTTGAGCAATAACTTCCCATGAAACATGGGAGTTATTTCCGTACACAAAGACGAAATTTCAGATGGAATAAATCAGAGGAGTTAGTGGATAAGTGTTAGTGGCAAATTTCAAAATTTCCTCAATTTGGCAAGAACTAAATTCATGGCTGTCAGACTTGATGACCAGCCAAGCCTATTTTGAATGATCATTGCCACTAGTTTGACTGATAATGAATTTGTCTATAAAAGGAAATGATTCAGATGATGGAATTTACCAAATTCATTTCATTTACAACAAATGGGAAGACTTGTTTCAATGTTCAGTCCTAGCAAAATGGCTAAGACAGCAAAGAGACTTGTTTTTCAAAGTCCAAAGGTAGATGAAACAAGAGAGGAAAGATTTGAGAGAGAGTTTCTGTCATATAGACTCCAAACTGATACAGGTTTGGAACAGGAGGTGGATCAAATGCTAAATGATGATCCACATAAGGAAGGGGAGTTGAGAGAGAGAGAGAGATAAGAAGGAAATTCTGGGAGGAGGAGAGATTAGCACTTTTGAAAGGTGAGAAGAATAGGTTGAGGGAGATAGCTAAGAGCAAGGGTAAAGCTAAAATGGTTGGAGGGGGGCACAATGATCTGACAGCTAAGGTTAAGCTGTCAAGAAAGGAGAGAGAAGGTGAATCAAGTAAGCATGTTAAGGATGATGTAGAAAGGGTTTATACCTTGGGAGAGCTGGTGAAACTTGACAGTAATGAAAGGATTAAGGTTGACACACAAATTGGTCAACCTGATTTCATAGCTGTCAAGGAGTACACAGCTGTACCCAGAGATTCACTCACTCTTAGTCAAGTAGTTCTTGAGGGAACTGGAGACAACTTTGCAGGTGTGCAAAGTTCTCCTTCTAAGGTTTATATGAAGTTGTTCTCTCAGTTTCTCAAGTGTTTGAGTCCAGCAGCTCTGAATGGTGATGAAGATGAAGGTCCTCAGTCTGATCAAGCTATCATTGCACAGGCAAGTGCAAACTCTTCAGGTACCTTCAGCTTTATCTCACCACTCAGTGAGTATCCTCCTTATAATGCAGTTGAAGAATGGTGGCCAAGGAGGGTGTGTCCTTTGCAGTTCTCAACCTCAGCTATTGATCCTTTTATAGAGAGGCACCCTGTATGGCTAGAGAGATATGGGGACTTCAAATAGAATGCATATCAAGCTCCAGATATTATCTATAGTGATAAAGGATGTGGGGATGATTGCTTCCAAGATCAGCTATGGAATAGTCAGGATTGATAATCCTTAGCTGTCAGAGCATTCAGGAGGGTTAGCTGTGATGGGAAGGAGGATAGTGAAGCTTTTGATGAAGGAATTTGTTTTTGTGTTTGATGTTTTGTGTTTTAAGTTTGATTGTAAGGTAGGAAAGTGTTCTGGTTTGATGTCTATGAAGCTTTTGGTTTGGTGAAAGGGTTAGCTGTCAGATACCATATTGTTGACAGCAGCCATAGGAGATGTTTTTCCTTTAATGAATAAAAATCTTTATTTTGGTAAGTTGATCATGCCTAGCATTGCTCTTAACATCTCAAATCTCTTTTCATCCATTGCCTTTGTTAGGATATCAGAGACATTATCCTCAGTACAAACTTTTGCAAGGTTAATATTCCCTTTTTCAACATGGTCTCTGATGAAGTGATGTCTGACCTCAATATGCTTTGTTTTTGAGTGTTGGACAGGGTTTTCTGTCATGGCAATAGTGCTTGAGTTGTCACAGAAGATGGGAATGTTAGACAATCCTATTCCAAAATCTTGAAGTTGGCTTTTAAGATAGAGAATTTGAGAACAACACAAGCCTGCAGCAATATACTCAGCCTCAGCTGTTGAGGTGGCTACTGAGGTTTGCTTTTTGCTAGACCATGAGATGATTCTTGAACCAATAAACTGACATCCACCACTTGTGGATTTTCTATCTAGATTGCATCCAGCATAGTCAGAGTCAGTGAATCCAATTAGAGAGAATGGGGATTCAGTGGGATACCACAAGCCATAATCAGGGGTTCCTTTGAGATATCTCAAAATTCTCTTGACAGCAGAGAGATGAGATTCCTTGGGATTGGCTTGAAATCTTGCACAGAGACAAATACTAAACATGATATCAGGTCTTGAAGCTGTTACATATAGTAGAGATCCAATGTAACTTCTATAAAGTGTTGGATTTACACTTTGACCATCTGGATCAGCATGGAGTTTGGTTGTGGTTGACAGGGGAGTTTTAGCTGGGGAAGCAGTTTGCATGTCAAACTTCTTGATCATATCCCTTGTGTATTTAGCTTGGTTAATGAAGATTCCTTCTTTTGCTTGACTTGAAGGCCTAAGAAGAAAGTGAGCTCACCAATCATGCTCATTTCAAACTGATTCTTCATAATATCCTCAAATTCAGTGCACAAGTCCTCATTTGATGAGCCAAAAATGATGTCATCAACATAGACTTGGATGAGCAACTGATCATCTCCATATTTCTTGATAAACAAGGTGTTATCAATATGGCCTTTGGTAAATCCTTTGCCAAGTAGATATTTAGATAGGGTTTCATACCAAGCTCTAGGTGCTTGTTTAAGTCCATACAATGCTTTGTCCAATTTGTATAGATGATCAGGGAACTTGGGGTGCTCAAATCCAGGGGGTTGAGATACAAAAACTTTTTCATTTAAGACTCCATTCATAAATGCACTCTTGACATCCATCTGAAACACTTTCATTTTCTTGAATGAAGCATAGGCAAGGAATAGCCTTATTGCTTCTAGTCTTGCAACAGGAGCAAAGGTCTCATCATAATCAATGCCTTCTTCTTGTCTGTATCCTTGAGCAACCAGTCTAGCTTTGTTCCTTACTACAATACCTTCTTCATTCATCTTATTTCTAAAAACCCATCTTGTCCCAATGACAGTTTGGTTTTTAGGCTTAGGAACAAGCTTCCAAACTTTGTTTCTTTCAAATAGCTCCAATTCTTCTTCCATTGCTTCTATCCAATCTGGGTCTTGAAGAGCTTCATTTATCTTTTTGGGTTCAATTTGAGAGATGAAGGCACTCATTAGAGAGTCAAGAACAGGCATGTTAGGAAGTATGTCCATTTTATGAATAGGTAGGTCAATATAGATGTTTTTATTTGGAGGGATGATGTGGGTAATGGTTTCAGGTTGAGGAATTGAATGAGAGGGGTTGTCACAAGGTTGGATAGGGTCTTTTTCAAAGGGATTTTGATTACTGGATGAAGGTAGACTATTTGGTGCACCTTGGCAGTCAGATGCACCTTTGCTGTTGAGAAGGGATTCTTGGCTGTCAGACAAAGTGGGATGAGTATTAGAGTTTTTGAGCACCATATAGGGAAGGGTAGGTGAGTTTTCTTCAGGATTGAGGTTTGAAGGGTCATGAACAGGAGAAACCTCAGGAACATTGTCTGAATTCCCAATAGATTCATCAAAATCACATAATTCAGTGTGGGTTTGATCATTGTTTTCATTAAAGTCTACATGAATTGATTCTTCTACAACAAGTCTTCTTTTGTTGTAAACCCTATAGGCTTTGCTAGTGTTTGAGTATCCAAGGAAAATTCCTTCAGCACTTTTGGAATCAAATTTGTCAAGATTGTTTTTCCCATTGTTGTGTATGAAGCATCTACTTCCAAAACCATGGAAGTATGAAATGGTTGGTGTTCTTCCATTCCATAGCTCATAGGGAGTCTTGGAGTGAAATTTGTTGATGAGGGTCTTGTTCTGGACATAGACAGCAGTGGTGACTGCTTCACCCCAAAAATACTTAGGTAGGTTGTGTTCTGATAGCATAGATCTTGCTGCTTCACAAATTGTTCTATTCTTCCTTTCAGCAACCCCATTTTGCTGTGGTGTTCTAGGAGCAGAGAAATTGTGCTCAATCCCTTTTTGATCACAGTATTCTTCAACACCAGTGTTCTCAAATTCCTTACCATGATCAGATCTGATTTTGATAATGGATAAGCCTTTTTGGTTTTGTACTTTATTGAACAGTTTGACTAGTTGTTCCAATGTATCCTTTTTGGATTCAAGAAGAATAATCCAAGTAAATTTAGTGTAGTCATCAACTACAACAAGAGAGTATCTCTTTCCACCAAGAGATCTAGTTCTGATTGGTCCAAACAGGTCCATGTGGAGTAATTGAAGGGGTTTTGAGGTATCTAGTCTGATTTTGGCAGTGAAGGAGGTTTTCTTTTGCTTTCCACATTGACAAGCTTTGGACAATTTGTCCTTTTTGAAGGGTATTTTGGGTAGGCCTTTTACTAGGTTTGAGTTGGCTAGTTTTGAGATGCTTTTCAGGTTTAGGTGAGCCAATCTTTTGTGCCATAGCCATGACATATCGGATTGGTGAAGGAGAGAGAAGGCAATGGGCATCTGAAGAATCCACAATTTCAAGGTTTAGACGGTAGAGGTTGCCTTTTCTGATTCCAATGAGAATAGATTTGTTGTTGACATCTTTGACAGTGCAGTGGTTTTTGGAACAAACAACATGATATCCCTTATCACAAATCTGACTAAGGCTAATCAAATTGTGCTTGAGACCCTCTACATAAGACACACTAGTGAAAATAATGTCTTTAGTAACAAGGTTTCTTGATCCTTTGACTTTGGCTTGAGAATTGTCACCAAAAGTTACATTTGGACCATTTTTAGGAACATATTGTTGTAACCACTCCTTGTTGAAAGTCATGTACTCTTGCATCCATTTGTCCAAGTACCATATTCCTTTCCTAGGTTCCTACAAAACAGAAAAATACATTTATGGTACCCTTTATTCTTTTGGGTCCAAAGGATTAGAATTTCTTTGGTACCCTAGCTTTGTTCATTGCCCTCTTTCCAAAATACTGGTTTAGGGCATTATAATATCCCATGATTTGCAACATATAGGGTGTAGGAGCATTTGGTTGGGATTGATTATGAAACTGGTTGGGAGAAAAGAATTGGTTTTGGTTGTGAAACTGAGAGTGATTTTGAAAGCTGTTTGAGTGGGATGATCTAGGGGAAGTATTTTGACTGGCATGGCTTCTTCCACTTGAGTATGGCCAGTTGGGTCTTTGTTGTTTGACATATGAATGATGGTTGTAGAATCTTTGCTTTATGCGGGAGATCTCTCGCTGTCCATCATGTCTTGGCTGTCTAGGAGATCTCTGTTGTCCACCATGTTTTGACTTTCTAGGGGATCTTTGCTGTCCAATTGTCTTGTACTGGTTTGTCTTCACTTGCTCCTTGATTCCTTTCTTTTGCCAAATGTAATTACCTTTGTTGCCTTTGTTTGCTTGTTTTTCTTTGCCTTTTGATTGGCTTGGACTTGCAATATGAGTCTCATCAGTGCAAGAGGGGCTAGGTGGAATTGTTACATCAGTGTGGCTGGAGCTAGCTTCATCCATTTTTCCCTTTTTCTTGAGATCTTCCTTGGTTTGAATAGGATAGACATTTTCTTGGGCTTTGACATAGTTCATGCTTTCATGAACCATCTTGTCAATAGCCCTTTCATCAGTGAGAGGGGTATATGTGTTCATAGTAGGATTATTAGCTCCAATCCACACGATTTGTCACTTGGGTGTCTTTGGTAGTAGCTAAAGTGGGTCAAGGCTTTTCGAGTCATTCCAGGTTTCAAACTTCTTTTTAAAGGATTCATTTTCCTTTTCAAGGTTGATGTTAATTTGGTTGGTTTCAGAAGTTTAGAATTCATTGGTATCGGCTCTTCATTAGCTTTTTCAAGCATAAGGTTTTGAACTTTCAGGTCCTTGGTTGGCTCTTTCAAGGCTATCAATGGTTTTACTTTGGGATAGATTATCAGTGAGCAATGAAGCAAAGCCAGTTTGGTGTCTTTTTATTTGAATTAAAAGAGTACTAACTAATTGCTTAAATTCTTCATTATTTAAAGAGTTAAATTGAGGTACCTGTTTTAGTTCTTGACAACGGCTAAGGCTTCAAGATCTTCTTCATTGTACGAGTCTTCATCATCTCCGGCCATCAAGCATATCATTGCTTCTTCTCCTTCACTTTCAGAGTCACGTAGTCACATTCCTCATCACTAAACTTAGATGAGTCGGCAATCAATACTTGCTCTTTGTTCTTCTCATTCTTCTTCTTTGTGCGGTTGTAGCGATTACACCTTGAGCTGTGAATAATCTCCTTGGAGTATGAGAACTTCTTAGGCTGTGCGATTTTCCCTAGGTTTCCTTGGTTCGGGGCAATCGGATGAGTAATGTCCAAGCTTCTTACAGTTGAAGCATTCAACTTTCTTTTAGGGTTTTCTTGATCGAAGTGGATGGGCTATAGCTTCTCTCAAAGGACTTCTTATGTGCTCTCAAGGTATTTCGACGGCCATGGATATGAGACTGGTAGATCTCCTTGAGACGGGTTGTTTGAGGGAAGGTTTACTTTTTGGAGGGAAAGAAGAACCATAGAGTCAATGTCTTGTTGGGTAATTGATTTTTGAGTGGTTTCTTGGGCAGCTAAGGCAAGGGTTTGTAAAATGGAGGGAACAGGTTGAAGTTTTATCATTCCTTCTAGTTCATAAGCTTCAAGCTTTCCAAAGTATTGTTCAACAGTCATGGTACTCCATTCTGAGCCTTCTGTTATTGGTAGAGCTACCTTCTCATATTCTTGAGGAAGGTTGGAGTATATTTTGAGACTCGGATCTTGGTTCTCAAAAGTTTTACCATGATCAGCAATGGATCTTACTAAATCTTCAAACCTTGGTTTTGCAGCACTTACTTTCTCACCAGGGTAGAATTTAAAATTGTCAAGTTGTCTAAGAAGGTTGTATAGGTTTTGGGTTCTAACACTAGAGTGTTTCTGGAATTTGGTATGGATGAGTTCCCAAGCGGCCTTTGCGGTTGGCTCTTTTGCAATTTCTTGTGCTAGGGAGTCATTAACACTCTTTTGGAGTATGTTTTTGACTTTCGGATTAGCACTAACAAGTTTTCTTTAGAATCAGTCCAGTGCAGGGATTTATTTTCTTTGCTAGGTCCACCATTTGAATGCGGGGCTACGGGGCAAGTGACTTCATTTGCTAGCACAAACCATTTCCAGATGATGTTTGCATCAAGGTAAGTTTTGATTTTTGAAGCATATATTTCAAATGATCCACAGTCATCAATGTGGGGAATGTCTTTCTCATTATTTCTCCTTGGTTGAGGCATGGTGGGTTGGTAATTGATCCCTCACAAGTTGTTAGACTTTTTGAGTGTGAAGACAAGCTCTGATACCAATTGAAAGGTCCTGTTTACTTTAATCAGATTGAAAGGTTAGACAGTTAAGTTTTGACAGCTGAGGTGAGTTCTTAGCTGTCAGATATTAACTGGATTTAAAACAAGTGTTAAATGTGCAGCGGAATAAAAGTGTTTGAAATAATGTGAAGACAAGTGAATGGTGTATGTGTGTGTAGATGTGTGTGTGTGTTGTGTGATAATACCAAATGAACACAAGGAATTTTAAGGTGGTTCAGAGTTCACTCCTCCTACGTCCACCCTCACTGTCAACCTTGACAAGTGAGATCAATCCACTTAAATCTAGTTCCCGTTAAGATTTACAAAGGATTGGATAGGCAAGTTCCTTGAACTTCCTCTTCCTAATAAGTACGGTCTATTAAGGATTTATGCTCTATACTAAGCAAATTACAATACCCACTTAAAGTCAGTCTTAAGTGGTTTTACAATTCAGTTTATACACCTAAGATCAGTTACAAGTGTCTTGATGTTGTTTTGATTGTTTGGTTGCAGGTTGAGAAGGGTTGGAGGTAAGGTTGTAGAAGTTGTGTGTTAAAGGGGTAGTGTCTTCAGTCTTGGAGGAATCCTTTTATAGGCTTGAATATAGCCGTTGGAGGGGACAAGGAGACAAGGTAGTAAATGTGTGTTGGAGATGCATTTAGAGCCTTTGTTGACTGGAGAATAACATAGCTGGAATCTGCAACCATTTGATGTGATCTTCATGGATATGAGCTGGCAACATATGAGGGGAGAGATTGGGCAATGCACATCTTGATCCTCAAAGGAATACTTCATTGCTGCTGATGTTGAAGATCATAGCTGTCAGAGAGATGAAGCCTTTGCTGTTTGAGAACCTTAGCTGTCAGAGCTAGGTTCTTGATCTAGAAGGTTTAGGCAATATGTGATGTTCCATATGTAAATAGATACATGCTCCATATGTAAATAGATACATTAATGTATATGATTGGTTTGGATCATTGCAGTTTGGTTGAATCATAGCTGTCCAGTTGATTTATAAGATGTGCAAGGGCTCAGCTGTCAGAGTCATATGTTATCTTGGCTGTCAGATAACATATGATATATTTCTTTGTCAAAACCTTTTATAACTATGTGGCTTACATAGTTAGGTCCTAACAGTCGTATCTTTGAAATTAAGGAAATAATCAATACAAACTTAGAAACCTATGAAGTATAGCTTTCATATCTGGAAGAATATATATACAGCAAATTATATGAGAAAAATTAGTTCCTTGTCAATGACATGGGCAAAATGCCGTATGTTTTAAGTAATCTCACTCTCTCTCTCTTAAAGTTTCTAGAATTCCATGTGCCTTGCAGGAAATGTAGGCGTAACTGATTTCAAGAACAAGGACAATCGTGACAACCAGAAACCAAACTACATGGCCATATGCATGCACGAATGGCTACCCATGCAAGGCAAGAAATTGACAATTTTTTGCTTTGTACTAGTCATTAATGTTCAAAACTTACCATGTTATTCTTTTCTTTTACATTTTTTTACCATTGAGAATGTCAGTTGAATGGTTGGTAATGATATTCTCTCCCAACATGTCATGTAGGAAACATAAATCCGTGGAAAGAGATTCGTTTGAGTTAAAGCTGCCCGTTCCATCTACTCGTAATAATGATGATGGAAAAAGGTAAGGTTGTGGTTGGATTTGTGAAAGTTATATTTGGACAAGCCCATGGGAAAGTTGGAGATAAAGAAAGAAGCATTCATTTAAAGCAAAATAAAGAAAAGTGTATTCCAAAATTAAGTTTGATATTTGTAATCTTGTTGATGGTCTCTATAATGTCATTTTAGAATATAACCAAGGATATATATATTTTTTTTTTTGGTGTGAAGTTATAGTTTTATCACTATGTTCTAGTCTAGTTTGCACTTACAATTGGAATAATTGCAGAATCATGTAACATACTATACACTCAATTACATAAAAGGTATTGTACTACGAACTGACAACATAATGTAACGTACATTTGAGTGTCATTTAAAAAAAGGTAACAATGTTGGATGACGTTAACTTTTATTAACGGAGTGAACCAACTTATCAAATAAAATAATAATCGTCAAAGAAGTAACGCCCCTTTCGTCTTCATCTTCATTTCATATAAACCCCACCAATTCTCTCCCTCCCGCCGTCCCTCCGCTCCTTCCTCTCCTCACAATCTCTCTTTCCTCCCAACTTTCTCTCTCTAAACCCCACAAATTCTCTCCCTCCTGCCATCCCTCCGCTACCACAAACCCTTCTCCTCGCCTTCTCCCCTCCCAGAATGAGCTGGCTTTCCAAGTTAGTGTTCGACACACGCACCCCCACCGATCTCTCCGCCGACCAGTCTTCAGGGTCCCGACGACGAACGTCTACTCCACCGTCAGGTTAACAACATCAGTTCATCAAAGCGTCTGCCTCACTTGTTCTTGCGCTCTCAAAATGCACCACCGCTCTTCAATCTCCCTTTGCAAATTGATTTCAAGATACCCTTTCAAAGATCTTCAAAACCCACATCCCAATTTCTCTTCAAATCAATCACAATCTTAGTTAATCAATCCCCCACAAACCGCACTCCACCCTCAAACCCTAATTCCAACCCCAAATTTCCAATCTCAAATACCCAAACCCACTTTACACTTTTTCAAAGAAATTACAGCAATGTTGACACAAACAAAGTAGTCGACCAAATTAATCTCAAGTTTGCGGAAGCGAGGGAGGAGATTGGTGATTGTTGATAAAAAAAATGATTTATTCTTTGCCAGTTGTTAAAATTAATTTATTGAACTTGTATGATGGAATAGTTTAATTGATTTTTTAAATTTTATATTGAATTTTTGAAAATGATATGTATGTAACAGGTGGAGGTGGAAGAAGAAGGGGTAGAATGATCATTCCATATATCAATGATTTGGGGACTTTTGGGGGAATAACAGGATGGAGGTGGAATAAGACTACTAAATCCATTAAATAGACTCACAACTGTTAAATGTATGTAACGAGTGTTAGTATTTTTCTTATATCGTTGAAATTTTTGTTATCTTTTTAACGTCGTTAGGGTGCGTTTCATTATATGAAATGAGATGAAAAAGTACGTTATATTAAGATATCAAACCGTAGTATGTTCCATTAATTGTAACAACCGTATAGTACATTAACCCAATTTTTCGTTCACCCCACCATGTTCATTTCATTATGCATGGCTTATGTAGGGAGAGAGTGTTGGAATATTTGATTTATGTGGTATGAAGTCCATAGCTCTATGACATTGTTATGTTGTAGGTTTTGGACTGAATTAGGCAAGGGAAAAACACGATGGAGCTTCTGCCATGGAGAGCGGCCGCGCTTAGGCCTAGGGCGGCCGCGCTTAAGGGCCGAGAAGTCTCCAAATATTGCTGGAGGTTAGCGCGGTCGCGCAAGCCTCGAGGGTGGCCGCGCTGACGTCATTTCTGGTGTTTTTCCTGGGCCGAATTGGATCAGTTTTAGGTCTTTTTAAAGCCTAAAAACCCTAGTATACCATATGTATAAATACTCTCTTCCTCCCAGCCGAAAATAACATGAGAGATTGAAGAGAAAATCAATTCTCTTGCTTCCTTTCATTATTTCGATTACTCCCGTTCATAGAGATTCGTTCGTGAGATTCAAGGCGACTGAAATAGGACCGCCGGTGATTACCTACCTGTGTGCTGCTTTGTGGTACGTAATCTGTGATCGTTTTATCCTTGGAGAAATTTGCCTGTACCTGAGTTGCACCAATTGGGGGCAATATTTTCTCTTAGGACAGTCTTCCTAAGGCGACTCGATCAAATCACGATAAGTTTTCTAATCATTTGTTTACTTGTTTCTGTTTGTTTTCCTGATCCTGTTCCATTGCTTTCGGTTTTGCTATTGGCTTAATTGGTACGTTCTTGACTTGATCAATAAATCCCCTACTGTTGATTAAATTGTTTATTTAATCTGTGGTGCTTATAATTTAATTTCCAACAGTCTAAGAGAAAATAGTTTTATTTGATCATGTCTGGTAGTTCCTCTAGCTCTCCCTTTAAGTCCCTAGTTGACACCTCCGATCTTCCGGAGAAGTTCGGTGGCAAGAACTTCAAGTGTTGGTCTGAACGCATGAAGATCTGGATGTCAATTAAGGGCATGGCTGGTATGCTGTCATCCAAATGTCCCGCTCTGAATGGTGATGATCCAGTTAGTGTGGCCGCGTTAAAGCGTGGAAGGAGCGAGAATGATGTTGTTCGAGGATGTATTACGTCGGCTTTGTCGAATGCACTCTTTGATGTTTATTGCTCGCTCCTCTCACTCTTTGCGTCATTTGTGGGAATCACTTTCCACGAAGTACAGCACCGATGACTCCGGTGTGGAAAAGTACCAAGTGGGAAAGTTCCTGAATTATCACATGAGTGAGGGAAAGTCGGTTACCGATCAAGTGCACGAACTCCAAATCATTTTGCAATCACTCAAGGATGCTGACATGGGACTTCCTGATAAGTTCGCTGTCATGGCTATCATTGAGAAGTTTCCTCGATCTTGGGGGAAATTCGGTATGACCCTCAAGCATCGTACTGGAAGCTTGACATTCAATGAGTTAATGAATGCAATTGCGATTCAGGAGGTGCTTAATGGTAACCAACCTAGCGTACCTGTGGAGGCTGCCGCTAATATGGTAACCGGTAAAAGCAAGTTTAAAGGAAAAGGTGTAAAAACTCACTCTAAGGATAAAGAAAACCATGATAAACTTATAGTTAAGAAAAATAACTTTAGGAAGCCAAGAGCAAAAGCAGGCTATTTGGAATTGTGGAGAAGGTGGACACTTTTCTAGGGGCCCGTCCAAGAAAGGAAAAGGACCACAAGCTCTGGCGATGACCATCTGCTTGTCAATATGGTGTTGGGTCAGAAGGATTTTGATGATCTGACTCGACGCACCTGGAGTTGACGCTCGACCTGCAATGTTACAAAGTATGTAACTTCTTATCACGAAATCTTTCTTGTCTATGAACCCAACGAGTGGCTAGTTGACGGGGCAAATGTGCACGTTTGTCGATAAATTGCTATTTGTGTCTTACCGGCTGAGCGTGGTAGATCGGTGACGATGGGGAACTCTAGTCTTTGCAAAGGTGCTTGGGGACTGGACGCGTGGACTGAAGTTTCCTAATGGGCGCATTCTTACCTTGCATCGAGTGTATCACGTTCCTGATATTCGTCGCAACATTATTAGTGGTTCTAGTCTAGTTAGGGAAGGATTTGAGATTTCATTTAAATGTAATAAGGTCATAATTTTGGATTCTGGTAGTTTTGTGGGGAAAGGTTATTCCTCGGATGGTTTATTTAAAATTAGAGTTGAAGCGATGTTTGTTCGCACAATAATTTTAGTTCTATTGATTATCCTGTTTCTTATTCCATTGAATCTTCAAATGTTTGGCATGGTCGTTTAGGACATATTAACTATGATTCTGTAAAACGAATGATGAATTTAGATATTATTCCTAAACATGCTATTGATAAGAATTCTAAGTGTCATGTATGTGTTGAAGCTAAATCTACAAAAGGTCCGTTTAAGTCGGTTGTGAGAAATTCTGAAATTCTAGATTTAGTTCATACTGATATTTGTGAATTTAATGGCGTGTTGACCAAAGACAAAAAGAAATACTTTCTCACCTTTATTGATGATGCTAGTAAATCTTGTTATGTCTATTTGCTTAGTTCTAAGGATAAAGCATTAGATAAATTCATTATATTTAAGAATGAAGCGAAACACAAGCGGCAAGAAACTTAAACGGTTAAGGTCGATAGAGGAGGTGAATATGAGTCTAACCCCTTCATGTATTATTGCCAAGAAAACTGAATAGTACATGAAGAGACTCCTCCCTACACCCCTCAATCAAATGGTGTTGCGAACGTAAGAATAGAACCCTTGCCGATATGATTAACGGTTTACTCATAAGTTACGGGTTTGCCCAAATATATGTGGGGAGAGGCTTTGAATACGGCTTGCCATATTCGAATAGAGTCCCTCCTAAACATAGAAAGGAAAGTCCGTTTGAACTTTGGAGAGGTCCAGAGCTAGCTTGAAACACTTAAAAGTGTGGGGGTGCCTTGCAAAGGTACTTGTACCCGCACATAAAAGGAAAAAGCTTGGACCTAAAACTATTGATGCTATCTTTATAGGTTATTACGAAACAAGTTATGCATTGAGATTTCTTATTATAAAATCTGAAATTTCGGCATAGATGTGAACTCTATAGTTGAGCTACGTGATGCAACATTTTTGAGGATGTGTTTCCTATGAAGAACGGACTTCCTAAGGAATCTAACCCAACCACTAATTCCATTCCTGCTCAAGTAGAGGAGCCGACAAATGTGGGGTTGATTCCGGTGCAACTCATTCGACGATGAGATTGAACCAAGAAGGAGCAAAAGGGCAAGGACCACCAAGGATTTTGGAAGTGATTTCATCACTTACAATGTCGAGGGTGATCCTTTAACCTTCAAAATGCTATGGCTACTTCTGATGCCAAGCGGTGGAAGGATCTTTGTTAAGAGTGAGATGGATTCTATTGTCTCTAATGGGACATGGGAATTGGTCGATCTCCCTCACAGTTGTAGCACGATAGGATGTAAGTGGGTCTTCAAAAGGAAAGCGAAACCGAATGGAACCGTTGACAAGTTTAAGGCTAGGTTAGTGGCTAAGGGATTCAAGCAAATGGAGGGAATAGACTATTTCGATACCTATTCGCCGGTTGCTAGAATGACTACAATCCGAATGCTTATCGCATTGGCCTACGTATATGATCTTCCTATCCATCGGATGGATGTTAAGACCGCCTTCTTGCATGGCGATCTAGAGGAAGAAATTTATATGGATCAACTTTGAAGGTTTTGAGGCCTCGGCAATGAGAAAAGGTTTGTAAACTTGTTAAGTCCTTGTATGGACTCAAACAAGCCCCTAAGCGATGGCATGAGAAATTTGATAAAATTGTCTCATCGTTTGGCTTTGTTACTAATGAGTTTGATAAGTGTGTTTATAGCAAGAGTATTGGTGATAGTAGTATTGTCTTCTTATGTACGTATGTCGATGATATTACATTTGTTTGGAACGGATATGAGGATAATTAATACTACTAAGGAATTCTTGAAAAGTAAGTTTGAGATGAAGGATATGGGAGTAGCTAGTGTGATTCTTGGCCTTAAGTTGACTCGTTCAACTAGTGGCATAACCATATCGCAATCTCATTATCTTGAAAGTATAATTGAGAAATTTGGTTATAAGAATTGCAAAGTGGCTAAGACTCCATATGACCCTTCATTTGCACTTACTAAGAATGAAAGTGGAGTACCGATGGCTCGATTGAGATATTCTCAAATTATTGGAAGTTTGATGTATCTTGCCAATTGTACTAGACCGGATATATCCTACTCGGTTACTAGGTTGGCTAGATATACTCAATGTCCAAATAAAGCACATTGGGAAGCTCTTGATAGAGTTCTCGAAGTACTTGAAGGGAACGATTTCCCTTGGGCTGCATTACGGAAAATATCCTACGTTCTTGAAGGATATAGTGATGCAAATTTGGATTGCCTATAACTCAGGGAGTTATGGTTGCGGGTATGTTTTCACCTTAAGCGGAGGCTGCGGTCGCTTGGAGGTCGACCAAACAAACTCTGTTGTCTAGGTCTACATTTGAGGCCGAATTAGTTGCCCTTGACACTCTGGGATTGGAAGGCTGAATGGCTTCGAGGACTTATGTACGAGTTGCCCGTAGTCGATAAGCCCATGCTGTTATCTCCGTACATTGTGACAACACGCCACAATTGAGAAGCGAAAAGTGTCAAGTACAAGCTCTGTAAAACTAGGAGACACATCCAAATTAGATTAAAATCTATAAGGGATCTAGTGTCTCGGAAGGTGATATTGTTGATTATGTTGGTACCAAGGATAACACGGCTGATCCTTTAACCAAAGGGCTAGAATTTGCTCTAGTTCAAAAATCTAGGTTGGGGATGGAGTCTGAACCTGTCGATTCAAACACGGTAGCAACCCAATCTACTCCGAGTGGAGATCCCACAAAGGAGATTCAATGTGGTAATAACAAGGTGGGGTGAGTCGGAGCACCTAATAATAGATTGACATATTACATGTCTCGAGTCTATCCCCTGAATAGCCTAGAGGTGCTCGTTCTTGCTAATAAAGTAAAAGTTTGGAACTTTTAATGGGATCAAGTCTTTTAGACAAGATGTTAGCGGTACATCTTACGAGATACTTGACTAAGTGAGTGTTGTTGTTGGCCGCAACTAGAGGAATTTGGGTTATTCCTTGAAAGCACTCATGATAGAGGATCGGGACGTATGGCTTATAAGCGTCAAGTGTTCGATAGAGGGCCTATCATAGCTTTTGTCGTGTTTGTTACCAGCAAAGGCCTCTACATCCAAAGGCATCAGATTCAAGACACCGTTCATGCGGTCTGTGGAGGTTTGCGTTGGATAACATAGGTAGTGGTTCAAGCCGGAAGGTACCATTATTGAAAGCATGGCAATGGACAATCTGTACACGTCATATTTCTATGAACTTGTGGGGGATTTTTGGAATATTTGATTTATGTGGTATGAAGTCCATAGCTCTGACATTGTTATGTTGTTGGTTTTGGACTGAATTAGGCAAGGGAAAAACACGATGGAGCTTCTGCCATGGAGAGCGGCCGCGCTTAGGCCTAGGGCGGCCGCGCTTAAGGGCCGAGAAGTCTCCAAATATTGCTGGAGGTTAGCGCGGTCGCGCAAGCCTCGAGGGCGGCCGCGCTTACGTCGTTTCTGGTGTTTTTCCTGGGCCAAATTGGATCAGTTTTAGGTCTTTTTAAAGCCTAAAAACCCTAGTATACCATATGTATAAATACTCTCTTCCTCCCAGCCGAAAATAACATGAGAGATTGAAGAGAAAATCAATTCTCTTGCTTCCTTTCATTATTTCGATTACTCCCGTTCATAGAGATTCGTTCGTGAGATTCAAGGCGACTGAGATAGGACCGCCGGTGATTACCTACCCGCTGTGTCTTTGCTTTGTGGTACGTAATCCGTGATCGTTTTATCCTCGGAGAAATTTGCCTGTACCTAAGTTGCACCAATTGGGGGCAATATTTTCTCTTAGGGTCAGTCTTCCTAAGGCGACTCGATCAAATCACGATAAGTTTTCTAATCATTTGTTTTATTGTTTCTGTTTGTTTTCCTGATCCTGTTCTATTGCTTTCGGTTTTGCTATTGGCTTAATTGGTACGTTCTTGACTTGATCAATAAATCCCCTACTGTTGATTAAATTGTTTATTTAATCTGTGGTGCTTATAATTTAATTTCCAACAGAGAGATCATACTTATTTACTTTAAAAAAATGTTCATCTTGTTTGTATGATTGAAATTAAATGCAATTGATTCCTTTGTTTAATTTAATTAAATTGGTTTATTAAATCATGTCACGTGCAATTTACGTGATAATATTTAGGGAGTGGCGTGGTTATCAGGATAAAAAATACAATAATTGTTTGGGTAAACTTTTTATTAGGAGCCAAATGTTAGACACAATAGGAATTGCTATTACTTTAGCTTGTTTTACCCTTGCTATCTTCAATCAATGTTGACGAGGAAGTTGTCACCCATTCCTAAAATTCAATCCCTGCTCAAAATATTACGAGTGCCAAATCAAATGACAAAAAGGTTCATGAAAGCCTGAGTTTTTAACATGGGCTTGAATAATTCTCCCTCCATCGTAGAAAAAGTGTCGCACTTTTCATTTTCGTCACATCTCTCTTAATGGTTATTCGTACATGTTAATCTCAGTTTATGTTTTTTGCTCGGTACGTAAATGTATCATTTACTCTTTTCCTTTTCACTATATCATTTTTCGTATGAACATCTTTTAAGTTGAGAAGACAGATCACAAAACTTCCGTCTATTCACCAACCTATCCATACTTATTGATTAAAAATTGTTCTCAATCTACTTCATATTCATATTTGTACTTTCCTGTCACATTGATGTTGGAGTTCTTTCAGATAGCATTTGATGCTATTATTCAACAAATTTTCCAAAGGGCATAAAAGAATCTCTTCCCAACAAAGTCCTATAAATGGAGAAGTAGAAACAGGCACAAGGGTGAGCATGGACTTCGATTGAACCTATAGTAAGCTTTATTGGAGGTTTCAGTTTAAAACCGGTTTATGTCAATATCAATAAAAAAAATACACAAATACCATTATGATTACACAATAGAATTGTAAGTAATACATGAATAATTAGAGAAGATGAGAATGGGACCACTTTTCTTGTCATTGGGACCCCCTACTCTTTATTATATTTGTCTGCATACCACTACATATTTTTCCTTACCCATGATTTAAGGGGATGGTAGGATATCTTAGGGCCACTTCCCCCACCACAACTAAGCTGTGTTTATGTCAAACCTATGATTTTTTTTTGTTTACTTCCTCTGTCATGAGAAAAGACTTACAGTATCAAAATGAACGTTTATATATATATTTTTTTAAAAAACATCTTTAATTTTTTTAAATAATTTTATCCGTATATATTATTTTACCATTTTTATTAATTTTTTACTATTTATAACAAAACTAAAAATTTAAAATGGATAACGAGATTTTTTTTAATATTTACCATTAAATTAAAACATTTTTAGAATCCCCTCTTGAGATCTTTCCAAAAAATAAATAAATATGAAGAATCCATCTTGAATAATAAAAGACATTTATTTATGGATCGAGGGAGTCTTTTTTATTTTATCTTCTTGGTTTGTCTACAATATAATTTCTGTAAACAAAAAAAATACTTGGACGGAAGGAGTATTTCTTTCAACTTTCACTTAATTTCAATTGTAATATATTATGCACCTTTTTGTAGTCTTTCTTCAATTATAACAAAGAAAAAATAAAGAGAATTTCAAAAAGTCTTCAAGCCACAAGCATCAATATAAGTATCAACAAGGTTAGCTTCTCTAGTTTTCTTTAAAATTACGATTCATAGGCACAATTTAAAATTAAAATTGCATCTAAAAATTAAAAAACTATAATTTTAGTTAATGGTATTCTTAATAAGGGTATAAAGGAGATATTGAAACTAAGTTGAAAGAGTAAGATTTTATATAATATTGACTTCCCTAATTCAAATACAATTGGTAATTTTGGTAAAATAATTTTATGACTTTTTTAGCAAAGAGTTATATTTCTATTTGGAAAAGGACATTGTTAAATATGTAAATATCTTTTAGACATGTAAATATATTGTGTTATATTTAGAATAGGACTAATATTACTAACAAATCTCTTTCCTTATAAGTGCCAAACTATGTTCCCTTGTAAGAGTTGGATTGCATCAAATAAGGAATAGTTTGACTGATTAAAAAACTTCTCAAAGGCGCATATAAATACAAGACCTCGGCACCTTGAGAAGATACGGATTGAGAATTCTTTGAAAGATAAAAACTTTTGTTATTTACGGATTCAAGATATTCTGTTTAGAATAATTTCTCGTTGGGAAAGGAAGATTGTTCTTGGTTTACAAGTTGGTTAGAACATGTTTTTAGTATTTTAATCTTTTTGTTTCACTTATTCGTATTTTCCTTTGTAAAACAAATTTTAATAGTGAAAACCTTTTTGGGATTAAAGTCTTGTTTGATGGGTCTGAACCAGTAAACGTTTAATTCTGTGTTCTTTTATTTTATCCAGTTGTTTATTGGTGGATGTGTGAACAGTTGTAACTCACATTTGTACTCACATCCGTGATCTGTTCTGTTGAACTGATTTCCTAGCTACACTAAACTTTCAATTGGTATCAGAGCCAACTCTCGACATATTACTAAGTGTTGATCTAGAAAGTGTAGTCATAATGGAATGTCAAAATCATCAAAACAAGCCTCCAGTTTTGGATGTCACCAATTATTCTTTTTGGAAGTCTAAAATGTGTAACTATATCAAATCAATTGATGAAAGAGCATGGATGTGTATACTTGTTGCTTGGCAACCTCCCACTGTGAAGAAGAAGCCTATATCCGGTGTTGGTGAATCTATTTTTGAAAGAAAACATGAGGAAAGATGGACTCTTGATGAAATCACCTCTGCAAATTATAATTCTAAAGCCATGCGTGTTATTTTCAGTCATGTTTCTGGAAATATGTACAAGCTTATCACCAATGAATGTATTGCTAAAAATGCTTGAGATATCTTGCAGATGCAATGTGAGGGGATTCCAAGTGTTAAGTCCACTAAACTTAGAATCTTAATGGATAGATTTGAACTTCTTAGAATGGAGGAGACAGAAGACATTGTCTCCTATGATGCTAAGATCCATGAGATCTCTAATAAATGTACCAGTATTGGCGAGTCTATCATTAATGCCAAGACTTGTGAGCAAAATTTTGAGGACCTTACTTGAAAGGTTCAACATAAAGGTTTCTGTCATAAAGGAAACTAGTGACACCAACACAGTAGGTTTAGACAAAATTGTTGGTATTTTAACTTTGTTTGAGCTAAATCTTTAGGCTCAGAAAAAGAACAAGGTCATAAACCTTGCCCTCAAAAGCTCTGCAGCTGTTCCAAAAGAACTGGTTGAGCTTTCATCAGAAATTGACAAGTCAAGCCTTGAGGATGAGGATTTGGCCCTCATTTTTAAAAAATTCAGTTATATGCTGAAAAAATAAGAGGATAAGCAAGTTTCCCAATAGACCTGTTCCAATTGCTGAAAAACCTAAAATTAGCACTGAAAATGGCTTCAAAAGGCTAAACCTAGAGAATAGGAAATCCTCTGAATCTGTCCAATGTAGAGCATGTTGTGGATTTGATCACTACGCTAACGAGTGTGCTAACACATTTAAAAAAAGGGAATGAGCTTAACTGCTTCCCCGAGTGATAGTGAGGATGAAGAGGAAGTTGCTAACATGTCAGTGATAAACTGTCATTCTGTTTTTAATGCTCACTTTGCAAGAATAGAAGAAGAAGATTATGAGTAGAATGTGGATGTGGACTCAGATGTGGACACATCCTTGTACACATCTGAAGATAAATCAAATGACTCTCAATTGTTTCTCCATAAAAGGAGATTCAGATGATGAAGGAAGAGATATTCTCTATAAGGAACTCTTTGAGACATACAAAGAACTGCATACATATTGGATAAAAAGAATGGACAAAATTGATGTACTGGCCAAGGTAAACGAAGCTCTCTCTGATAAATTGTCTGTTTGTGAAGATGAGAAAACTAGACTTTAAAAAGAAAATGATAATCAAAAGGATACCATTGTTAAACTTGAAGTTCTGGTAACCAAGAGAGAAGTTGAACTTGAAAAATTCAAAACTGATTTTGAAAAAGCTGAAGGTATATTAACCAAGTTAAATACTGAAAAAATGAAACTTGATGAATCTTTAGCTCTTGGTAAAACTGGAAAAACTGATATTGGGTTTGAAAAAACCAAATTTGTAAAGGAGGGAAGTGAGGTTTCAAAATCTGATGAATCTTTAGCTCTAGGTGTACCATTGGGCCAACCATGCAAGGAGTAGCCCAATTGTGCTAGTTTTGTACTAGCTCAATTTGGACCACACCCGCGAAGCGCGCGAAGCCCGCGAAGGTCGCAATGGGCGTTTTGAGGCACACACTTTGCACTTCACATCGTCGCTAGGAGCCTTAAACTTTTGACAAAAGTTGGCTCGGTTCATGGTTCGATTCGGTCCAAGGCAGGTGAGGCGGGTTCGGCTTAGGCAATGGTGATTCGGTCCATTTAGTTCGTGGGCTGATGGCAACTTGGGGCGGCTTGGATTGGGCCGAGCCCCAGTTGGGTTCAGCAAAGGTGGGCCGGCGGATCCGGATTGGAGCAGTTTGGGTTGTGATGGTTCTTGAAAAGATGGGCGTGACCCATGCCTTTTCAAATAGGCGGGTCAAGGCTGTTGGGCCGACCCAGCAGATCTCCTCCCTCCATCTAGATCTGATTCAACGGTCCAAAATCCACCTAACACCAATTGTGCTTATTCCTAATGGGTACCACATCTCTTCATACACTATAAATAGACCCCCTGGTTTGACAAATCAATTCACTCATTGATTCAATCACTTCACAATTCACTCTCTCTTCTCACTAGAAGTAGATGACTCACATATCTAACGAAGTTAATTAACTCGGTTAGATATTTAACTGAATTATGGAATTCAGTCACAGAATTCAACGGAATTCTGAACATCATCTGTTAGAAGATAGAGCATCTTGTTGCATCAGTCATCTTCAAAGTCTGGAAGTGTCAAACACAAATTTTGTTCGCCAAAGTCGTTAATTTGGAGTGCTCCTATTAACGATTGTAAAGTCATTTCATCTTGAGAGAAGATTGCCGCTAATCCGTAAGCACCGGTGTGGGGCAATATCTTCTTGCGAAAATTGTGTCCAACACAAGACTCGACTTCTTTAATTACTCGGTTTGCTTTAATTTTCGCATTCTAGTTTATCTTTATTTCCTGCCCCGTTAATTATGTTATGGTTCATTATATTATTTGTCATTTCGTTAAATTCAAGAAAGCCTTATTTATTGTTATATATAATAAATTTTCCCAACAATCGCAAGAAGATATTAAAGTTTTCTTGTTTTTATGACAAATATGAGCCGATGATGATGGACAACCAAAGGACATTATCGTTAGAGACTTAACGAGAAAAATGACGGTTTTCAAGGAAGGATAACTAGAAGAGCATTGGAAATTAACTAGAAGATAACGAGAAGGTCAACAATAATCCCGGAAGTGATTCAAAGAATTGTTGACAACATGGAGCGGACTTATAACCAAGATTCGCGCATATAACCGAAAAGGAAGAGGATGATGATCCAGATTCGCCAAGATTCAGATTCGCCAAGGCAAATAACCGAAAACGAAGAGGATGATGATCCAGATTCGCAAAGGCAAATAACCGAAAAGGAGGAGGATGATGATCCAGATCCAAAAAGATAGATAGTCAATCCGCGAAGACAAATAGCCGCAGAAGAATGGGATCATTAAAATCTCATATGTAGGACATACATACTGAGTAGACCAAATGATGCCCTTACAAAGAGCACTGTCTCGTGGGGACAACCAAAGAGTTGTAGAACACTTTGAACGGACTATAAGGTTCAAGGAACCAAATCCAAGATTTGTTACAAGATGTGGTAAGACCAATCACGTAGCAAAAGTTTGTCGTATTCTAAGAAGGGAAATGGACAACTGAATCAAACCAACATCACCGAAAGGTTGAAATGGATTTGATATAAGCATCAATGGTGTTTGAAACCAACTTAGCAAAGTTGAAAGTCAACCCAAGAGAATGGTGGAAAGACGCTAGGGCTACCCTCCATATATGTGATGATAAAAAGAGCTTCTCATCATACACTCCTACCAATAGAAGGAAGGTGTATATGTGAAACTCTGAAACTTTCAACGTCGTGGGACTTGGAAAGGTTGTAATAAAGATGTATTCAACCACACAACTGACTCGTACACAACTGACTCGTGAATGTGTTGCATGCCCCAGACACTCACAAGAACCTAGTTTCAGATCACTATTGAATAAGGCTCATTTAAACTAGTGTTTGAGTCCGATCAGATAAATTTGAATCGACTAGGAATGGTTTGTTCCTTAGGAAAGTGTACCTATCCCAGAAGAGAAGGATAACGGTGTTTCTTATGTTAATGGAAAGACCTAGTTTATGGCTTGATAAATTAGGATACGTGAATTTTAACACAATTAAGATGTCAGTGAATCAAGAATTAATTCTCATGAATTAATTCGATTCGACTGACGAGTGTGAAATATGCATGGAAGCGAAAATGAATAAGTTATCATTTTCCTTAGAAATAAGAAACACGTCACCTCTTGAGCTAGTATAAAACTCAAGGTTAGAAAAAGTATTTCGTTACTTTTTTATAAGCAAGGATGAAGCATTGATGGCTTTCCAAACTTATAAGAATGATGTTGAAAATCAGCTTAATGTAAAGGTTAAGAAGATTCGAAGCGCTAGAAGGAGGGGAATATGCGGCGTCGTTTGAGGATATTTGTGAGGTTTCCGACAGTATTCATCAAACGATCGCAACATATTCAACTCAGTCTAATGCAGGAGCTAAACGCAAGAATCATACTCTTAAGGAGATGATAAATGCAATAAGCTCTGGCTTAACCGAACTTGTGGGGGAAGTTATAATGTCATTCTTAATGAAATACCCAAGAAAATATTTGATAAAAACTTCTTACAGATTATGGCAAAATCGTAAGCCGTTTTATAAATACTTTAAGTGTGGGGGTACACCTCAAGTGTGGGGGTACGGGCTAAAGTAAAAATACTTAAGCCAAAGACAAGGAATTTGGTATTCCTTGAAAACATATTTCCTTGAAGTGAAAAGGAAATAATATAAAACTGTAAATGAGAAATAGGAAAAGGTGTGGAACATCGTGGTAAGTCAAGACACAATGGTCATTGACATATTACCATAAGACAATTGATCTCAAATGGGACTGTCACAACTACTGGCCATGTGAAGTCAAAAACGGATCCGTATACCAAAAAGTATGAATAGGAGATCAATCACTAGAAGATTTTGATCACTCGAAATAAACTAACCGCTACAGAGATAGAGATGCTAACCACTCAAATAAACTAACCGCTAGAAGATTTTGATCACTCGAAAAGACCGACCATTCTAGAGAAACTGAAGCTCTAATTGGAAATTGTAATCAATCACTAGAAATGTATAGTCAAAGTACTTGGAGTACTTAAAGATATACTCGTGATAATGTATTACAATAAATGAAATATTCAATAGTATGGAAAAGATATACTAATTGAATATCAAACACAAATAAACTCCAAAGTGAAAATGTGTTCACAATAAATGGAGTAATAGTGTCAAACATCCAAGACAACATGTACAGCTCGATTCAATAAGGAATCCGAGTCAATAGTGTTAGACAAAGATAAAGTAAAAGCTGAAAGGTCTAATATATTCTTGGAAAATATTCCTTTGTGGAATAAGTTTGTGTCTATACATGACCTAAGGGATTGTGACGACAATGAGAAATAGGAAAAGGTGTGGAACATCGTGGTAAGTCAAGACACAATGGTCATTGACATATTACCATAAGACAATTGATCTCAAATGGGACTGTCACAACTACTGGCCATGTGAAGTCAAAAACGGATCCGTATACCAAAAAGTATGAATAGGAGATCAAATTATTTGGTAAGGGAAATGAAGTTAAAAACCCACACAAACAAAGAAATCCATAGTGGACACTCAACCTTGAGAATTGGAGATCCCATGCCCTTGGTTCAATGAGACAACTAAATTATGGAAATTCTACTATGTGCACTTAGAACTCATTATAACTTATTCTCAGAAGCCATCTAAGTGCTAAAACACATGATGACGTGTGGTGAGAGTAAGCTTAAAGCTTTTAATGATTCCTATACCTAAGTGGTGGAGTATAGTGTAAAGACCCGAAAAATTTTGATTTTTTTTTAGTATTATTTTAATTAGAATAATAAATAAAATAATACTCCTTATTTAATTTGGACTTGGGTTTAACTAAATGGACCAAATTAATAATTTAAATCAAGTGGGCTAAGTTGTGGGCTTAGGAGGTTAAAGGGGCCCAAGGAGGTGAAAGCCTAACTATATATAATAAATCTCCTAATTAAATTTTTCCATAATCATTCATTAATCAAAGAAAAGAAAAATTTTAAAAACCCTAGGAGAGGAGAGGGGCGGCGGCCGGTTCTTGGAGGAGGAGTGGCAGCCGAGTTTTTGGTCTTCTTTGGCCATTGTTTCTTCATCAAAATCAAGGTAAGATGATACCCTAAACCCTAGTTTTTATTTCATTCAATTTAGAATTAAATTGAATTAGATATGAATTTTTGAAATCTTAGAACTATTTTAATTCTAGGTTTAATCATTCTTAGAGTTTTAATGGTTTAATCTTAGAGTTTATTTAATAAATTGAGGGTTTGATTAATGGGGAATTGTAGGTTATAATGATGTAACCCTAACCCTAGTTCATATTGTTTTGGAATTAAATCAAACACAATTAATATGATTAAAAGGGTTTTATTAAAGAGTATATAAATTAAATGATGTGTTTAATGTTTGGAAAATAAAAGAAGAACAAAAACATATTTTTGAACCATCTAGGGTTCGGCCGAATTGGCCTAGATGGATTTTGGGGTGTGTTTCTTCTTAGGTGTTAAGCTTTTGGTTTATTTTGTGTAAAAACAGTTAGTTTTCAAACTGAAAAGGGACCAAACTGCAAAGTTTACAAAGCTGGAAGGATTAAATTCTGATTTTCAATTAAATTCTCCACTGGACAGTTAACTATAGGACTGAACTGAAAAGTTCAAAGGTTCTGAGGGACTGTTTTGTAATTTTTAAAAGTCGGAAGGAATTTGTTTTGCAATTACTTTAAAATTGAAGGACTGTTTGGTAATTTTTCAAAAGTTGAGGAACTGTTTTGTAATTTTTCAAAAGTTGAAGGACTGTTTTGTAATTTTTCAAAAGTTGAGGGACTGTTTTGTAATTTTCCAAAAGTTGAGGGACTGTATTGTAATTTTCCAAAAGTTGGGGGACTATTTCGTAAAATTCTGAAAGTTAAGTGACCTCTTCGTAAATTTTATAAAGTTAAAGGACTTAATTGAAATTAAGAAAACCTGAAGGAACCTTTTGAAATTTAAGGAAAGTCCAAAGACTTTAAAGGAGTTATATCAAGGGAAAGAAGAAAAATAACACTTTAAGATTAAAAAGGAATACTAAAGGACTTAGGTTCCAAAGTATTAGAGTTCAAAATAGAAAGTTTCTAAGGTTAAGAAATTTCTAAATTAGGAAAGTTCCTAAAAATAGAAAGTTAGTTAACCAATTAAGGTGAGTTTAAGAGTAACTCATAATTAACTAAGGAAAGGAAGTATAGGTGCATAAGAAGTAATAAAAGATTACTTGTACCTAAAATATGTTATTACGTGATTGTAGATTTCGCGTAAAGGCGTTGCTTAAGGAAGGAAGCAAAGCTAAGGTAAGGAATTACGATCCTAGGTACTCTTGTATATCAATTTCGTTGGAAACTCCATCAAGCCTTTTCAAAACGTGAATGCTATCTGTGGCTGATAGTAATTTTTAAAATACTCTTACGAAATGTATCGTCATAGGAAATTCTTTATTCTATGATATGTTCTTGTTCATGGAATATCTGCAAATATTGAAATTGCTATGTGTGTTCTTGTACCTATGAATGCACTGTATGTATTGACTAGTATGCAATATTATATGCTAGTTATGTTATACTATGCTTAATGAAAAGTAAGTGTAACGGAAAATCGACATCAATGTAGGTGATCGATATGGGAATACTCAATGTAGGGTATAACCCATGAAATTTATGCTTAATGAAAAGCATGTATTATGAAAACACAACATCAATGTAGGTGTTCGTTGTTGGGAATACTCAATGTAGGGTATAACCCATGGAATTGACGGAAGGCTGAAAGTATAACAAAAATTGTAGTTGCCACACTTTCTTTGTTATGAAATATACACATATATGTTTGTCTATAACCTATCCTTGAATATAATTTTTGGATTCGTTCATTCTAGTCGTCTCCTCATTGTACCGATGAGACCACGTATGAACTTACTGAGCATTGTTCGCTCATTCCTTCATTTTCTTTTTCCCCAGGATCGGAATAGAAAGGAGGAGAACCGTCATCAAGAAGAGACGGAGCAATTGAATAGAATAAATTAATTATTTAATGATTCCGGATTTCAGAACTTTTAGTAGTACTAGTAATTGTACTTAGCCGTTACATCTGATTTTTCCGCACTTATGTAATGGTTTGAATTAAGTTACCTTGTGGATCCGTTTTGGGATAGTTTATTATTCATGTTTATGGATTATTTAAATTATGGAAATTCGGGGTTGTTACAGTTGGTCTCAGAGCTCCGGTTTTAGGTCTCATGGGAAGTGTTAGATCTAAGTACCTTGGAGTAATAGAATCGACTTTTGAGGAATGAAACCCAGAATTAAGAAATGGTTCTAGGTTTGAAAATTATAAAGTTAGGAAAACTAAGTGGAAAAAGTTAAAGGAATAACTTACTGTTACCTTAAAGATTAAGGCATATGTCTTTGCATGTATAAATGTTGTTTATTGAGGATGTACTGATGATGGTGTGTCTTATGTGTAGGAAATGGCTAGGAGACCCATGAAATCGGTGAGGACTAGAGCCATTAAGGCGTAAACATTCTTTGGCTCAAGAATCAAGGATCAAATCACTTGTGAAGGAGATAGAAGATCTTAAGAAGAAAGCAAATAGGGCGGAAGAGAAATGGCATCTGACTACCGCACAATTATTGAAGGTTGAAGATAGGGCTAAATCACTTGAAGATAAGCTAAAGGAAGAGGTTCAAGCAGTAAAGTTTTTAGAAGAAGATTGTGAAATTCTGGTGGACTTGAGGAAAGAGGAAGACAAAGCACATGAGATAGAGATGAAAAGACTCACTGACAAGCTAAAGAAGGAAACCCAAAGGGCCAAAGACATGGAGGCAAGTGCGAGAGTTGCGCACAGGGAATGGACAAGGATTAGTACACAATTAGGTGAGGAGAGCATGATGGGCTATAGGTTGCAAAGAGAGATAAATGAGCAAAACCAGCGTGAGGCAGGAATTAGGGCCGAAATGTATGCTTGGTATGACAAATATATCGAGGTCAATAACGAATATAGGAAGCTGATTGTGGAATTCGTGGAAGCGACGAAGACCAAATGGAAGACAGCTACTCCACCCAACTGAAGAATATAAATTCTTTATTTAGCTAGTCGTTTTATCTTTCTAGAAAGCAAGTACTTTTTTTAGTATGTTAGTTTATTTCTTTTGTGGTTGATGAACCATTAGTTAGCAGTTTGAACCAATAATTTTAGTACCACTTCGAAGGAAGAAATAAAGTTGCTTAGTTATTCAATAATCCTTAAGTGTGGAAATGTGTGAATGACTATGTTATTATAATACCTACAGAAATTTAAAAGGATCAAGTAAAAATGATCCAAGGAAAAAGTAAAAGACTGGTCAAATGATGGGCTAGTAAGGAAGTTATAACCGTTTGATGAAACGGAAATATGAAAACAGAAATCTGTGAAGACAGAAATATGAAAACAAATTCAGTCTGTTGAGACGATACCTTAAAACATTAACTAGCTAGACGACTACAGGTGCATATGTAGCAAGCTAGATATGTTAGTTCATACTACTTACTGTTGAGTGAGTGATCTATTATACGATAAATCGTAGTGATAATAAAAGTATTATGCAGATGTCGCATAATGGAAACCGTAGGGGAAATCGTAACGCTGGGAACGGAAACGATCATGCGCAAGACCCCATGGCGGCGGTGTTACAAACTTTGAATCAAACATTGGCGGGAATTGGCCAAGTGGTAGCTGGTTTAGCTCAAGAGAGACCGGCGGACTCAAGTGCCACTACGCGATCCCACAGAGTTATTTCAAAGAAGGAACCCAGAGTCTTTTTCTGGGAGTGCGAAGGAGAACCCACAAGAGTGGATTAAGAGTATGGAGACTATATTCGGGACCTTGACATGTACACCAGAACAGAAGGTGATATTCGCTACGTTCATGCTAAAAGGGAAAGCTAGATCGTGGTGGAAAGCTGAGAAGCGAGTGGGCTGCTCGGGGAATTACGGAATATACTTGGGATGCATTCAAGACAGCATTTAATGCCAAGTATTATCCCGCTAGTGTTAGAAACGCCATGAAAGTAAGCGAGAATTCATGATCTTTGAGTCAAGGAAGCATGATGATCTTGTGAAAAGTTCACAGATTTAATGGAATTTGCCCCAACATTTTTCGATAATGAAGAGCAAAAGGCCGTAAAATTTGAGGCGGGATTAAGTGACCGAATCAAGTACCGGATCACCCCATTAATCTTTGAAAACTTATGCCGATGTCTTGGAAAGGGCTAAGGTGGTTGAAAGAGAGGCTAACAGCTACCGCAGTAAGAAAGAGGAAAAAGACAAAGCTAAGAGCAAAGGAGCCAGTGGACAGAAGGATTCCATGGGAAATTGGAACAAAGAGGGGCAGAATAACAAGAGGAAGGCCGTTGACGATGGTCGTGACAAGAACAACTATGCAACAAAGCATCCAACCAATAATTCTGGAAACCGAAAGGAAGGCAATAAGAAGGAGGCACCAGAGCAAGGGGCTATGGAGAAGTGCCAAATTTGTGATAGAACCCACAAGTGCCGACATTTGTTGGTACAAGGAAAAGAAATGTTACACATGCGACAAGGTGGGGCATCCTAGATGGAAGTGTCCCGAAGCGAAGAAAAATGAGCTGCTCAGGGAGCAAGGAATACCAATGGAGGTGGGAATGGAGCGGTCGTGGGCGAGTATTCACCATGACGGCAAAGGCAAACAAGTACTTCGAATGATTTAGTGGCAGGTACACTCCAAATTTCTTTTAGTAACGTCTATGCATTGATTGACACGGGCGCTACTCATTCGGTGATAAGTAGTTCTGTAGCAAGGAAACTGAAATTGAAACCTGAACTGCTAGAAACACCTTTAGTGATAGATACTCCAACTAATGAAGCGATACCTATCACAACCTGCTGTAAGCATTGTCCTTTAAAAATAGGAGGCACCGAAATACCAGTAGAATTCATTGAGCTAGAATTGAACGAATTTGATATTATATTGGGTATGGATTGGTTAGCTACCAACCACGCTAATGTAGATTGCCATAAGAAGGAAGTTACTTTCCAAGGACAAGATGGGAAAGAATATAGGTTCGTAGGGGCGAAACCTAGAAGGCCGATAAGTATGATCACGGTAATGAAGGCTCGAAAACTACTGAGGAAAGGATGTGAAGGATTTTTGGCCTATATCGGCGAGACCGATACCAAGGAAGTAAATATAGAATCGTTGGAAGTAATAAGGGAATTCAAGGACGTGTTTCCTGAAGACTTGCCAGGGATACCACCAGAGAGAGAAGTCGAATTCTCGATAGAATTGGTACCGGAGACGACACCAATATCGAGAGCACCATATAGAATAGCTCCCACGGAATTGAAGGAATTGAAAGAGCAACTGCAAGAACTGCTAGACAAGGGTCTGATCCGACCAAGTGTTTCACCTTGGGGCGCACCGGTGTTATTTGTGAAAAAGAAGGATGGGTCAATGAGGTTGTGCATTGACTACCGTGAGTTGAATAAAGTGACAATAAGAAATCAATATCCGTTGCCAAGGATCGATGACTTGTTTGATCAACTAAAAGGAGCGTGTTACTTCTCAAAGATAGACCTTCGTTCTGGGTACCATCAGTTAAGGGTAAAAAGCGAGGATGTTGCTAAGACTGCCTTTAGAACAAGGTATGGGCATTATGAGTTCGTAGTGATGCCATTCGGACTAACCAATGCACCCGCAGTATTTATGGAATTGATGAATAGAGTATTTCAAGAGTATCTAGATAAGTGCGTTATTGTATTCATTGACGACATACTAGTATATTCGAGGACAAAGGAGGAGCATGCAGAACACTTAAGATTGGTACTGGAAATTTTGAGGAAGCAGAAATTGTATGCTAAGTTTAAAAAGTGTGAATTTTGGTTGGAGAAAGTAGCGTTCCTGGGACACGTGGTGTCTAGGGATGGAATCGCGGTAGATCCGGCGAAGATAGAAGCCATAGTGAATTGGGAGAGACCAAGCACAGTGACCGAAATAAGAAGTTTCTTGGGTTTAGCGGGATACTATCGGAGATTTGTGGAAGGATTCTCGAAATTGTCTGGACCGTTGACAAGGCTGACTCAGAAGGCGGCAAAGTTTATATGGTCTGAAGAATGTGAAACGAACTTTCAAGAACTGAAGAAGAGGTTGGTAACAGCACCAGTTTTGGTAGTACCCGAGGGGTCAGAAGGTTTTGTAATCTATAGTGATGCATCATTGAAAGGGTTAGGTTGTGTACTAATGCAGAACGAGAAGGTCATAGCGTATGCCTCGAGACAGTTAAAGAACCATGAAAAGAATTACCCAACTCATGACCTGGAATTAGCTGCAGTGGTTTTTGCATTGAAGATATGGAGACACTATTTGTATGGTGCGACATGTCAGATATACACTGACCACAAGAGCCTTAAGTATATTTTTACCCAGAAGGAATTGAACATGAGGCAAAGAAGATGGCTCGAGTTGTTGAAGGACTATGATTGCACAATTTTGTACCACCCTGGAAAGGCAAACAAAGTGGCTGATGCATTAAGTAGGAAGAATCATGGAAGTCTAGCAATGCTAGTTTCTAAGGGAATCAGTTCATGGGAAAACATGGAAATTTCAAGCATAGAGGTGCGAGTTAAAGGGTATCTAGCTCAGTTAATTGTTCAACCTACGCTTTTGGAGAGAATCAAGGAAGCTCAAGGTGTAGATGAGGAGAGGGATGCTCTTGTAGGAAAAGGACAGGGAAAAGATCTTCGCATGGGCGAAGATGGAATTTTAAGGTATCAAAAGAGCATATGGGTACCAAGTAACGAAGAGATAAAAAGAGAAATCTTGAAGGAGGCACATTGTTCAAGATTCTCAGTTCACCCGGGAAGTACCAAGATGTATAGAAATTTGCGAGAATCGTTTTGGTGGAACAACATGAAAGGAGACGTGGCTGATTTTGTGGCAAGATGTTTGGTGTGTCAGCAAGTGAAGAGTGAACACCAAAAGCCTGCGGGATTACTACAATCGTTACCCATTCCGGAATGGAAGTGGGATCACATAGCGATGGACTTAGTGGTTGGACTTCCAAGGACGTTGAAAGGTCAAAATGCAATTTGGGTGATAGTGGACAGATTAACAAAGTCGGCTCACTTCTTAGCAATCAAAGTGACCGATTCATTAGAGAAGTTGGCTAAATTGTATATTGACGAGATTGTACGACTACATGGGATTCCAGTTTCGATAGTGTCAGACAGGGACGCAAGGTTTACATCGAAATTCTGGAACAGTTTACAACAAGCATTGGGAACGGAGTTGACAATGAGTACAGCTTTTCATCCACAGACGGATGGACAGTCGGAAAGAACAATTCAAACTTTGGAAGACATGCTAAGGGCTACGTCGTTAGATTGGCAAGGCACTTGGGACGAACACTTATCTCTAGTGGAATTCGCATACAACAATAGTTTTCATGCGAGTATTGGAATGGCTCCATATGAGGCACTTTATGGGCGAAAGTGTAGATCGCCTACTTGTTGGGATAAAGTAGGTGAACGGAAATTGACAGGACCAGAACTAGTCCAAGTAACTGCGGACAAGGTACAGCAGATTCGTAAATGGTTGTTAACGGCACAAAGTAGGCAGAAATCTTACGCAGACAACCGACGTCGCGATTTAGAATTTCAAGTGGGGGATCATGTGTTTTTAAAGATCTCACCAACCAAAGGTGTCATGAGGTTTGGTATAAAAGGAAAGTTGAGTCCAAGGTACGTAGGACCATTTGAGATCTTGGATAAAGTTGGAAAGGTGGCATATCGATTAGCCTTACCACCTGTACTTGCTGGGGTACACAATGTATTTCACGTATCCATGTTAAAGAAAGTATATGGCAGATGCAAGTCATGTAATTGAATACAAGCAGCTAAGGCTTCGAACAGATTTGAGTTACGACGAGAAACCGATTAAGATTGTTGATCGGAAGGACCAGAATCTGCGAAGACGAGTTATCCCGTACGTGAAAGTGCAATGGAGCAACCCACACAGAACGCGAGGCGACATGGGAGCTCGAAAGCGAAATGAGGGAAATGTATCCCGATCTCTTCGAAAATTAAGGTACGTTTAGTTTGGAGGACCAAACTCTTTTAAGGGGGTAAGAATGTAAAGACCCGAAAAATTTTGAATTTTTTTTTTAGTATTATTTTAATTAGAATAATAAATAAAATAATACTCCTTATTTAATTTGGACTTGGGTTTAACTAAATGGACCAAATTAATAATTTAAATCAAGTGGGCTAAGTTGTGGGCTTAGGAGGTTAAAGGGGCCCAAGGAGGTGAAAGCCTAACTATATATAATAAATCTCCTAATTAAATTTTTCCATAATCATTCATTAATCAAAGAAAAGAAGAATTTTAAAAACCATAGGAGAGGAGAGGGGCGGCGGCCGGTTCTTGGAGGAGGAGTGGCAGCCGAGTTTTTGGTCTTCTTTGGCCATTGTTTCTTCATCAAAATCAAGGTAAGATGATACCCTAAACCCTAGTTTTTATTTCATTCAATTTAGAATTAAATTGAATTAGATATGAATTTTTGAAATCTTAGAACTATTTTAATTCTAGGTTTAATCATTCTTAGAGTTTTAATGGTTTAATCTTAGAGTTTATTTAATAAATTGAGGGTTTGATTAATGGGGAATTGTAGGTTATAATGATGTAACCCTAACCCTAGTTCATATTGTTTTGGAATTAAATCAAACACAATTAATATGATTAAAAGGGTTTTATTAAAGAGTATATAAATTAAATGATGTGTTTAATGTTTGGAAAATAAAGAGAAGAACAAAAACATATTTTTGAACCATCTAGGGTTCGGCCGAATTGGCCTAGATGGATTTTGGGGTGTGTTTCTTCTTAGGTGTTAAGCTTTTGGTTTATTTTGTGTAAAAACAGTTAGTTTTCAAACTGAAAAGGGACCAAACTGCAAAGTTTACAAAGCTGGAAGGATTAAATTCTGATTTCCAGTTAAATTCTCCACTGGACAGTTACAACGTACTTTATGACGAATACTTCGTGGATAAATCGTGTCATAATAATGTCAGGAAACCGAAATAGAAATTCCTGATCTAAATACACCATTAATACTATATTGTATATCCATATTCCAAGCTCGCCAGTATGTGGAACTGCACTCTTTGGAATTTTATTCAGATAACTATAGGACTGAACTGAAAAGTTCAAAGGTTCTGAGCAACTGTTTTGTAATTTTTAAAAGTCAGAGGACTGTTTTGCAATTACTTTAAAATTGAAGGACTGTTTGGTAATTTTTCAAAAGTTGAGGAACTGTTTTGTAATTTTTCAAAAGTTGAGGGACTTTTTTGTAATTTTTCAGAAGTTGAGGGACTGTTTTGTAATTTTCCAAAAGTTGAGGGGCTGTTTTGCAATTTTTCAAAAGTTGAGGGACTATTTTGTAAAATTCTGAAAGTTAAGTGACCTCTTTGTAAATTTTATAAAGTTAAAGGACTTTATTGAAATTAAGAAAACCTAAAGGAACCTTTTGAAATTTAAGGGAAGTCCAAAGACTTTAAAGGAATTATATCAAGGGAAAAGAAGAAAAATAACACTTTAAGATTAAAAAGGAACACTAAAAGACTTAGGTTCCAAAGTATTAGAGTTCAAAATAGAAAGTTTCTAAGGTTAAGAAACTGCTAAATTAGGAAAGTTCCTAAAAATAGAAAGTTAGTTAACCAATTAAGGTGAGTCTAAGAGTAACTCATATAATTAACTAAGGAAAGGAAGTATAGGTGCATAAGAAGTAATAAAAGATTACTTGTACCTAAGATATGTTATTACGTGATTGTAGATTTCGCGTAAAGGCGTTGCTTAAGGAAGGAAGCAAAGCTAAGGTAAGGAATTACGATCCTAGGTACTCTTGTATATCAATTTCGTTGGAAACTCCATCGAGCCTTTTCAAAACGTGAATGCTATCTGTGGCTGATAGTAATTTTTAAAATACTCTTACGAAATGTATCGTCATAGGAAATTCTTTATTCTATGATATGTTCTTGTTCATGGAATATCTGCAAATATTGAAATTGCTATGTGTGTTCTTGTACCTATGAATGCACTGTATGTATTGACTAGTATGCAATATTATATGCTAGTTATGTTATACTATGCTTAATGAAAAGTAAGTGTAACGGAAAATCGACATCAATGTAGGTGATCGATATGGGAATACTCAATGTAGGGTATAACCCATGAAATTTATGCTTAATGAAAAGCATGTATTATGAAAACACGACATCAATGTAGGTGTTCGTTGTTGGGAATACTCAATGTAGGGTATAACCCATGGAATTGACGGAAGGCTGAAAGTATAACAAAAATTGTAGTTGCCACACTTTCTTTGTTATGAAATATACACATATATGTTTGTCTATAACCTATCCTTGAATATAATTTTTGGATTCGTTCATTCTAGTCGTCTCCTCATTGTACCGATGAGACCACGTATGAACTTACTGAGCATTGTTCGCTCATTCCTTCATTTTCTTTTTCCCCAGGATCGAAATAGAAAGGAGGAGAACCGTCATCAAGAAGAGACGGAGCAACTGAATAGAATAAATTAATTATTCAATGATTCCGAATTTCAGAACTTTTAGTAGTACTAGTAATTGTACTTAGCCGTTACATCTGATTTTTCCGCACTTATGTAATGGTTTGAATTAAGTTACCTTGTGGATCCGTTTTGGGATAGTTTATTATTCATGTTTATGGATTATTTAAATTATGGAAATTTGGGGTTGTTACATATAGCATGATACTCTTTTTATGGGAGATCACCTATATAAATGAGAAGTAATAAGGCCGCTTCTAAATTGAAACACTTATGAATCGAGAACGGTCCAGGGCCGAAATGGACAAAACGTGAGAACAAAACATGTTAGAGCTGTTATTGTGTGAATACTATTGTCTTGGTATACACTATACAGTCATTGGTTCAAAGCGTCTCGCTATCAAATGGCTAGTATATCCGATAATATTTCACTAGGGAAGGTTCAAGGCCATAAGCTACCTATCTCGATGCAATAATAGTTCGCCGAAACTTCCAGACGAGTCTGCATTAATGCATGCATTAATTTGTTATTCATGTGGGGGAATGTTGGAATTTTGGTTTTGGAAATGGAGGTTTGACCGACTTTTGACCAAGAATTCCATTGGGTAGCCCTTTGTTAAAACCAAGTTACAAACACCCCGTAAACTTGAACTTCTAATTGGCAGGAAATTAAATACCTGAGAGAAGGCCAATAACTTGACATATCCAGTCTTGGACACATGACCATCGGGGGTTCTGTGAGGAATGATGGCACTGGATATAGGTGAAAGCTTAATGAACTCACAAGGTAGTTTAACCTACAAAGTTTATAATATAAAGATTTGTTCATTTTATGCCTACAATATAACAAAAATTCATATGTTTTGCAACACGGAGTGCTAGACGATTGTTCATTCATGTCTTAAAGACTCCGTAACAGATTTAGTGAAAGTGACACAATGCATATTGAGTTCATACCTCTCTGAAACTGGAATCAATTGCCAGTTTCCTTCCCTGTAAAATAAAAGGCATATGACAATCAATTTCCATTCTATCGTTTAAACGATGCATAGGAAGTACCCTAAAAGACATGGAAACAATGGTGCAACCTAATGGGACATTTCGTATTCTTACACTTGTGGACCTTCACCGAAACAGCTTGTCCCGACACGTCCTCTAAGCTTTTGTGCGGTTGCCTCACCGCCAATACCATTGAGCTTTTCCCCTAAGAATCATAAAGTAATGGTCGGCATTTGGTATCTATTTTGTGTAAATCACAATTCGAGAATCCTAAAAATACGGTTTGTAATCAATTCACTCAATATCACGAGACATACCATTGATTTCCATTAACTCATCTCCTTCATGTATACCAAAGACGAGCACTGGGCTACCCTCAACGCAAGACATGACAAGCTAAATACATTTGAAAATTTCATCAAGTTAGTATTAATATATGACTATTGTTTCCTTGCATAAGTTTAGGAAGATGGGGATAATGATCTATAAATAGCAACACACCATCACATATTCCTCTATAGAGAAAGATTCAAGGATCGAACAAGTTAATCATGTCTCAACCTATCATTACCAAGTAAATCATGAGACCTAGTAGAAGATGCAAAGAAACGTGTTAACGGAGAGTCACACACCATATGGCCCGTTTTGGGTTCCTTGCTAATGAAAATACCAACTCCTTGAACATTTCCATCACTTCCAATTCTAAAATTTTGGTATTCTGCATGTAACAAAACGCATCATACGATTATTGATGATGATTACGATATCATGTATAACTTTGGCATGTAAAAGAATATCTTTTAACGGTATGGACGAAGTTCTAATCACTAGAAATATGTGCGTTAGACCTTTGGACTGATAATGCGAGTAAAGGGATCTCCAAGAGTGGAAAGCATTCCTCCGATTTTCTTTGTATGCGTCATCTCTGTTCTAAGTGGAAACATTTCCACCATTGTTTGTTGCAGCTTTTGATCCCAATCTAAAGAATAAAAGCTTTCGTCGGTTTAACCAAAACACCGGCTTATTACCATGATATAGTAGGATGAAGGTAACAACCCATTTTCCTCAACACACCGAAAAGAACCGAACTCAAATAGCACCGGGTTGTAGGCTTAATTGAGCTTCGATTTCCATCTAAAAGCATTTGAAAACACATTGGTTTTCACCTAATGCAGTCATCTCATTGTTTAAATCTCATCTGACCATATTGTTCTTTACCGTTTGGCAAATGAACCTTGCTTTACTATTTCAAATCTAATTTTCATAAAAAAAAGGAGAAAGTAAAAGATTCCAAATGCCTGCTAAATATGTTAGTGAAAGAAACGAAGGTCGTTGGATGATTTTAGTATAACTTTCAAATATACTACAAATCTGACAATCATAGGTTCATAGGTTTATAGGTCACCATTCTCGACCGCCCCTAGTTTCTATATATATATATATATCACTTCGGTTTTAACACCTTGTTAGCTTATGGATTTTGCGAGTGAGAACTTAAGGAAAATGAATATGTGTAAAACCTCTTCAAATGTTCTACGGTATTATGCAACAGAAAGGAAATGAAATATAAAAATAAACATTCCCTTTTATTGTGGAAAAACAGTACATATCAGGTGTCATAATTGATACTGATGACATGCTATAGCCAACTAATCAAATGATGTGATTTGGCAACCTTTACATCACTTAATTGGTTGAACTATTTCAAAAAAAATTTAATTAAATATGTCACCATATAATTTGCTGGTTTTAAGACACCACCTATATACACCCATTATTTTTACAACAAAATCCATGAGAGTAAACTGTTAAATAGTACTCCCTCCGTCCCTAAATGAATGTCCAAAGGAGAAGTTATCAACCTTCCCTCATAAAACAACAAGTTCTAATTTACACTAACACTCATGATGTAAATTGTTGAGATCATTAAGGATTTTTATGTACTTATGCTGCTAAATATGCTTAAATTTAGAGACGGAGGGAGTAAACAACATAATTTTGAAATAAACGAGTTGAAGCCGACGAGGGGGAATAAAAAATCCAACACAGGTTGACTTTGATGGTTAAAAGTTGGATCCACAAAAGTCTCTCTAATCAGACTCCAAGTCTCCACAAAAGTCTCTCTAATCAAACACCTCGTGAGCATGAGAAATTGGGAAGGCTACAGTCAAAGACTCAGCTAGAGCTGGGGAATCCAAACAAATTGAAACTGCAGCAGCAACCCCAATAAGACCTCTGGCCATCGATTTAATCAAATCTCCATTCAAGTTATCAAGTTCCCCATTTCTAATTTGGGGGCAACCTTTTGATTTCCCAAGAGCTTGAGGAACTGATGATTTTAATCTAGAGTGTTTCTGTTGCCTTGTACTGCGATTCGAACACGAAAATCGATGAATACAGCACACATATGAAATGGGTTTGGGGCGTTTTACAGAGATTGAAGAAAGATGTGGTGGGTTGAGATCAAAATTAGGGCAAAAAGCTTCCATTGTTTTGGGGGAAGTTTTCTTTTTCCTCTGTTTTTTCCTCTGTTAAATGAAGTAAGAGAGAGAGAGAGAGAGAGGGAATTGGAGGCTGACCGTTAACTGGGGTTTGAATCTTTCGGTTTGTGGTCGTTAGGCAATTGCGTATGTGTGTTTGTTTAAGCTTCCTCTCTCGTAAGGTAGTATCTAATTTGAATTGGAAGTATCCTTAAAGCCTCCAAAAATTCAGTGTACAGTAGTGACGGATCTAGGATTTCTAAACAACGGGTGCACAATTTACACTAAATACTTTCAAATTAAAATTTTCTATAACGAGAACCAATTGTTGACTTGATGTGCTACTAGAATTACCCATCCAAAAACTAGTTTTACCAATGTCGAACAAAGGAATCACATCTAGAAGGTGCCAAAAAAAATATTTTACTTAATTACAAATTTTAACTAATATATTTTAACCAAAATATTTTACTTATGTCATGAAGAATAAAAAAACTAATATGCTTTATTGAAATATTGATGATGACATTATTTTAGAAAGCATTATGGGTAAGTTGTTATGTGACGGAGGGAGTATATGATTTGGACTTATTTTTTTACAAGAATTAAATGATAAAAATAAATAATGAATAATAAATAAAAAACATTTATCCAAGTATTTTTTTTTATAAAATCCTATTTATCATAATAGAGGCAAAAAAATGTAATTTGAATAATAAATAAAAACTGTTTATGATATTTTGAGTTATAATCTGAAGAATTCAAGGAAAACTTTGAAAAAGGCTAAAAAAAATTCAAAAAACTTATAGCAAATAAGAATTGAACTGGTTCATTGCAACGAGTTTAAATGTCTTACCAACAAAGCTGCAACCCAAATTTGTCTAATATCTGCACAATAAATATTAATCCTATTGTTAAAAATTTTATACTAAAAATTGAATTTGACCGGGTGCACGTGCACCCCCACCTATAGTGCTACATAAGCCCCTGTATATATACGGACAATACCAAATGGAAGTGAAAATAACGAAAATGTCCCGTAGACATGGGGTGATGTAGACGTAAACAACTGCCTTATATAGATAGCTTATTTGAGTACTATATATGCAATCGAATAGGATTTGGGGTATAATAGATAGGCTCTTCAAATAAGTAAATTAAGTCTACTAAAATATGTGTAAACTGTTCTAATGGACAACTTAACTGATCATTAGGATAAATGATTTTAATTCAGTATGCGTCAATACTTAAGAATATTTTCGTCAGCACGCGCACACAGACACACACATCACAAAGGTCACACCTGATCGATTATAAATAGAAGTAAGCTTATATCATTCATCATGAAGTATGAAGCACAGAGTTTAGTGTATGGTTTTTCTGCTATGGTGAAAGTTGACCAACTTGAGTTTGCTGCTGTATTATATGAGAGTAGAAGTGATATGGATTGGGGCAAGAACGCGACACGCTAATCTTGTCTGTATCCATGGATACATGAACTCATGAAGTAATGGAGAGGCGGAGGATCTTGTTATGGAAAAACCATACCTGTCTGGTTTTATATACGTAAAAATTAGGACAAGCGCTAACTCATGCGTCACTGAGCCGGACACTCCCACCCCTGGCCCAACTCCAGCGCCGTCCAGTCCAGCTCAGTCAGCACCTCCAACTTCCACGACTGAGTCCCTTTCTTCTGCAAGATCTCAGTCTACAGAGCCTTCCGGTTCACCTTTGGGCACTGGACAACCTCCTCCCCCTTTGGGGCCTCCCACTGTTGGCACTCATCATCGAATGATTACTCGCGCAAAAGACGGTATTTTTCGGCCTAAACACAAGTTTGCTCTCACTGTCACGGATACATCTTCTCCTTTATTTGAACCACGTACCTTTCGACAAGCTGCTCCTTTGGCACAATGGCAACATGCCATGAAGGATGAACTTGAGGCTCTCCAAAAAAAACGGTACATGGTCACTAGTTCCTCCCCCTACTCATCATAATATTGTGGGCAGTAAGTGGATCTACAAAATAAAGCGACAAGCCGATGGTTCGATAGAACGGTACAAGGCTCGTTTGGTTGCTCAAGGCTACACCCAACAGGAAGGTGTTGACTACGACGAAACGTTCAGTCCCGTAGTCAAACCGGCCACCATTCGTTGTGTTCTATCTTTGGCTCACTCTAGAGATTGGCCGATTGAGCAGTTAGACATCCGTAATGCCTTTCTCAACGGCATTTTATCCGAGGAAGTTTACATGGCTCAACCACCGGGATTCATTGACACCGCTCATCCGGAGTATGTATGCCGACTTCATCGTTCTCTCTATGGCCTTAAACAGTCTCCACGAGCATGGTTCACTCGTCTTCATGATTTCTTACTTACCTTGGGCTTCTTCAACAGCCACTCAGATTCATCCCTCTTCATCCGTCATCACAAAGGAACAATCACCATTTTACTTATCTATGTTGACGACATTTTGGTTACGGGCTCTACCAATGTCGTGGTTACTCAGGTTCTTGATGCTATTTGTTCTAAGTTTGAGAGTCGACGTCTTGGCCCACTTGGTTTTTTTCTCGGCATAGAGGCAACTCGATCCTCTTCTCTTTTGCAACTTAATCAGTCTCGTTACGCCTCAGATCTTTTGCAAAAGTTCAACATGCATTTGAGTAAGCCCGCTCCTACTCCTTTATCTCCTGGCCTTCACCTCTCGGCCTTAGCTGGTGACCCTCTTCCAGATGCTTCTCACTACCGAAGTATGGTGGGAGGTCTTCAATATGTCACACTTACTCGCCCGGATCTATCTTTCGCGGTTAATCAAGTGTGTCAATTCATGCATTCTCCTCGCACCTCGCATCTCCAAGCCGTAAAACGCATTTTTCGGTTTCTAAAAGGTACTCTCACTCTTGGGTTAACCTTTCAAAAATCACCAGATACTTCTCTTACTGCATTTTGTGATGCGGACTGGGCCGGTTCTCCCGATGACCGGCGCTCAACCACAGGTGCGTGTGTATTTATCGGACCAAATCTCGTTGCTTGGACCGCGAAAAAGCAACATACTGTTGCTCGTTCAAGCAGTGAGGCTGAATATAGAGCATTGGCCTCCACCGCAGCCGAATCTTGGTCTTGCTCTTTCTCCGCCTCAACTTTTCTGCGACAATGTCTCGGCTCTCCACATGTCCAAGAACTCAGTCTTTCATGCCCGCACACGCCACATTGAGATTGACTTACATTTTGTGCGTGACTTGCATCAAAGGGGTTTTCTACGACTCCATCATATATCTTCCTCGGACCAACTGGCCGATATCTTTACAAAGAGCTTGGCTGCTCCACGTTTTCAGTTGTTATCCTCCAAGCTTCAGCTCCGCTCCACTCCGATTCGCTTGAGGGGGGGTGAAAGCAATATTGGTGCACCTCAAGCAACGGGTTCTGACTCTCCTTCATAATAGGCACGTGAGGAATAAACATAGCATATCTTGCATATTCATTTGTGTATATCTTGTATATATTCACCAGTAAATTAGTCCCTTTAATATAGTATTGTGATTAGGATAGAATAAGGAAAATATCATTCACAGAATTACTGATTGTATACCTTGTTTCATTATAAAAATATCAAAAACAAAGATACCACTTAACGTGGGTTTTCTCTCTTTCCTTCTTGCCGTGTCTCTGTGTCTCTCTCTGACTCTTCTCCCTGTTCTTAATATTCTTCCTTCCAATCAGTTCATCTTCTCTCTATTGTCCTTAATCTTCTTTTATGCAGGTGATTATTTCGTTCATGGTCCAAACAGAGAGGTGCACAGTTATGAGGATGATACAAGGTTGACCTCGATCTTTAAGGAGTAATCCTTCACTATACTTAGAATGAACATGGAACCTTTGCTCTTTATATCCCATTATTTGTGTTAGGCGTAAAGTGAAATCACCTTACACAACCTTCTCTCCTGATATATGTTTGAAAACACTGAGCATAAAATTAGGTCTTTAACAAATTAAACAGTTTTTAATGACAGCAATGAGTTAGGCATGTGATTCCTCTTCAATAGGAAAAGGAAGGATAAAAAAACCCTACAAAATGTTCACCCTGCTGAAATTGGAATGATGGCTGTTTTGTATTTGCGGCCATGGCAGCATAGAAAAAGAAATGAATATGGAGACTAAGATATCAGTTCAGCAGGCTAGGGATATGCAGTTACAATTTGGATAAAAATGGTACTCCGTACAATTTTCTTTACTTGAGTTTAACAAGATTCCAATATTATATATCATCATCATCTTTTGAACGAAATCATGAATTATACGGAGTAGTTAACATGTGACACTGCTTCTAAAAATCGATAATCCTTTATAGTTTTCTTTCAAAACTGGTTTTGTGCCATAGAACTATGGTTTGGACTGTTTGAATGCTGGAATTAAAGGGGAACTTGGACCGGTATATAGACTTGAGAGCTACTTTGTGTGCAATCAAGTACATAAATTGATACTAAGTGATATTTGCTAGACAATATATCCGACATCTACTGCTAAAGAACTAAACATTGACCGGTATATAGACTTGAGAGCTACTCCCGTTATCACCATTTTATTTTAAGGTGGAACCTTCAATATAATCTACTAGCAGTCCGGTCCAAGCCGAAAAGGATTGCATATTGAAACATTCATTAATGTTGTCGTTTCTCTGTAGACTGATCCGTTTTGGGTGCAAGGTCGTATCTTTGAAATTAAGGAAATAATCAATACAAACTTAGAAACCTATGAAGTATAGCTTTCATATCTGGAAGAATATATATACAGCAAATTATATGAGAAAAATTAGTTCCTTGTCAATGACATGGGCAAAATGCCGTATGTTTAAGTAATCTCTCTCTCTCTCTCTTAAAGTTTCTAGAATTCCATGTGCCTTGTAGGAAATGTAGGCGTAACTGATTTCAAGAACAAGGACAATCGTGACAACCAGAAACCAAACTACATGGCCATATGCATGCACGACTGGCTACCCATGCAAGGCAAGAAATTGACAATTTTTTGCTTTGTACTAGTCATTAATGTTCAAAACTTACCATGTTATTCATTTCTTTTACATTTTTTTACCATTGAGAATGTCAGCTGAATGGTTGGTAATGACATTCTCTCCCAACATGTCAAGTAGGAAACATAAATCCGTGGAAAGAGATTCGTTTGAGTTAAAGCTGCCCGTTCCATCTACTCGTAATAATGATGATGGAAAAAGGCAAGGTTGTGGTTGGATTTGTGAAAGTTATATTTGGACAAGCCCATGGGAAAGTTGGAGATAAAGAAAGAAGCATTCATTTAAAGCAAAATAAAGAAAAGTGTATTCCAAAATTAAGTTTGATATTTGTAATCTTGTGGGAGATTATCTTCAGCATTTGATGCCGGAACATTAGGCTCTTGGATATTAGGCTCGAGAATAGGTTCTTGGGAATTAGACACTTCAAAATTTGGATTTTGAGCACTATGATCCGGGACAAAATCTTGAATGGGCTCTATCACATTAGGCTCTTGAACAATAGTCTCTTGAACTTGAGGCTCTAGCTCAGTTTGCTAAGGTTTCAATTTTTTGAAATAATTTTCCAACACTGTTTCAAATGCATATAATGAGTAAAGGCGAAAATGTAAGAATAAAACATTTCAACAAAAACAAATCCCAACACTTAGGTCATTTGTCATAAACAAATATACTCGCAATATCAATGGCCAAAAATAATTATTCTCACAACTTTAAACATTAAGGAAGAATATAGTTTAGAATTTCTAACCTCCGGGACGGGTGGCCGTATTCGATTTAGGGCTAGAAGTAGCCGCATCAAGTGATCTCTTCAATTCTCGAGGACGAGGACCCATTTTAATTTACGAGACTAGTCGGACTCAATCCCAAACTGAAAAGAAAAATATAATTTAAAGTTTGTTTGTAAATGATCAAACAGGTGGTGGGTGTATGTGGTTGGGTCAATAATAAACTTAAAATTGTACAAGGAAAAAATCCACAGAAGAAACTCACCGTAACATTGACCAAACTCTTGCTGCACTTCCCCAACAAATTTACCCTCCACTCCCTCAGTGCCAAATTCCAGTGCAGCAGCTCTCTTTATTCATGCCAAGCAAATCATCAATCAACAATTTAATCAATGGAACCAAAAAATAATTCCAAGATAGTTAATAGAAGTAAATAAGATAACTTTGTAAATTGCAGACACTTCTTAAATAAAACAATACTCCGTCCGTCCCAAATTGAATGTAAAAAAAAATTCAAATTTAGGGATTTCAATATAGAACCAATTTCAAAAACTCAATTGATAAACATCTGTAGTTCAGAGTTAGATAACCTAAAAATTAAAATCCACTACTTTTATTAGGGATTTATCAATTTAGGGATTTCAATATAGAACCAATTTCAAAAATCAATTGATAACCTAGAACCGAGACTCCAGAATTTGCAGGTAGGCTGGCCGATTACATATATTGTGTACCAAAATTCTGAGAACTAGGGCACAGAATCACAATGAACAAAGTATTCAGCATGACAAAGTCAGATTCTGTAGTCAAAGCGTTAAGTTTATAAGTTACCTTTCTTGTCCGACGAAGCTACGAAGGTGAGCGACGGTGGCTGCAGTTGACGCAATTGCGTCTTCTTTCTCTTTGCGGCGTCGATTTGGGTTTTGGTGAAGTGAAGAGGCGTTGTTTTTTTGTCCTCCCTTGAAGTGAAATTTTCATTATATACTATCAGGTTTCAGGGGTGTCAATTGAAAATTTTCAGGGGGTTTTTTAGTTTAACCCACCAATGGATTTTCATTATATACTACCAACGTGGATACGCCCTTGAACCTTGGAAAAATTTTTTGGACTCGATGAGTTGTTATATGATCGTATGTTCTCACAAAGTCTCTGATATTCCCTCCGTCCCGCTAATATTATCACAAACACTGTTTACGCGAGAATTAAAGAATATGATATTTTAATAAAATGTTGTGAGTGTAAAAGAATGAGTGGAGAGAGAATGAGTGGAGGGTGTAATAAATTATAATGGTGTTGTGAGTATTAAAATAATGTAGGAGAGAGAATGAGTGGGATTGGGTGAATATTTTATTAATATAAAGTTTCCTTTTTGGGAGTGTGCGGATATTAGCGGGACGTCCAAAAAGGAAAGTGTGCTAATATTAGCGGGACGAAGGGAGTATTAGTTTAACCCACCAATGGATTTTACATTGAGATCATATATGGTCTGTAGCAAATCATTATTGTCTGTATTATTGCAACTTCCTTTTAGGGACGGAGGGAGTAACAACTTCAAGAGGTCAATGGAGTATAAGCATATCTATTTTGATTTAATAGGTATATGCATTATGTTTATTTGTCTGCATATTTGAGGACTGCTAACATATTGTCTACACCCTCGTCCGACTTCATAGGGCACCCGC